>QYTT01085295.1:916-25448 GCA_006980735.1 Dasypogon diadema | reverse complement strand
AAAAGCAACGTCAACAAAGTAGAGGTCCCCAACAACATTCCCATCACACGCAAGAAACATGACCGTCAGTCCAACATTATCGGAACGCCAAGATGTAAAAGATCAAAAACAACGACTCCAGCAGATTTGAGAATGTCTTATCTAAAGAATTTATTGTTGCTGATAGTACTGTCACTGTAATATCTACAGAGACCTCTGCTGCAACTTCTACATCCTTAATAGCAGTTACTTCATGGATAAGATTGATGAGACTTTTCCTTACCACTGATATCCAAATCCACAGACATCAATCGTCTAATTCCAAGCAGATTAATCTCTACAAATCATCTTCACTCTTTTTTCTTTCAAATAAGATTTCACAAAACAGTGAAGTTTCACGTCTGGCTTGAATAAAACAGACGAATGTGGAATGGGTTATAGTACTATAGTGCGTCACATGAGCTTTGACTAAACCATAAATAAAGCTTTTAAAACTTGTATAACTACCTTTCCCCCATTCATATAATTATTTTATTCCTTTAGCCATACTTTTCTTTTGAATGAATTTTTGTACTGTTCTAAAAGAACGCACGACATAAACAAATCATATCAATCAAATTGTCATAAATAATTTCCATGACGTTCGATACAAAATAATATTTATCACACACCACCAACTTTATCCCTACATTTTCACCACAATCTATAATTGAACTCCAAAACCACTAAAGCATAACCCATATCAAAAAAGAATAGTAAATCTATATCGATCCGCCTTACTAATGACATGCTCTAGTCTCTAGCCGGATCGAAGCTACTACTAGAAATTTTCTCTATGCCGGAAAAACTCCAGCTGCGCTGCAGTGATTAAGCACCACACAAAGGTATGAATCATAATGGAGAAGTAGTATTGCGTTGTTAGTGAAAAAATGCATTCGTGACTGATCCACTTTCCAAACCAAAAGTATGATAACTTAGTGGCAAATTGCAAATTCGATCGATCGATGTGAACGATATCGAACCGATCGTGTGGTACTTACGTATGGCCTCCATGATAACCAACAGTAGCAAATTGAACTTCATTTTGTGGCGTTCTGTGACGAAGGCTTTTTTTCTCACTCGAATCACCGATCTTTTTAACTTGAAGCAATCGCAATGTAATAACTGATTAATGATCATCCATTAGATAACGATCAGATTGTTTGTGGGCAGTTTATTTTGAAATAATCCACAAAAACTGAGTAACCGACAACAGCACATTCTTTGTTGAGGTCATTGGAATGATCAGAGCTTGTAATGATTTTTACACCATCACTTTCCAGATATGATTTCCATGTTATTCTGAAACTGCCCGAAATTTTGCTTTTATCTCTGTTGGAGCATACAATTCAAAGTTACACTCTCTCCCCTTTTAAAACGCATTAAAAAGTGGAACACTACGATAAAACACAGTCATCAACACCAACTCTCCGACAAATTTCCTCAAGACTTTTAAAAATTCAAAGTTGTTTTTTTTATGTTTTCAAAATTTCTTTGCAGTCACTTTACTTTATTTATCACTTCTTTACTGCGATCAATTATCTATTGCTCAGTCTGACTGCTATATCTTACAGATTTATCTTTTTGCAGGCTTTTAAGTCATCCGACATTCGTGTGATTATCTAAGATATTTGCAGAGTGTATATTTTTAGTACTAGGCACTACCGTTTAACTTTTACCATGCATACCACGAATAAAATAATCCTAACTTTTCCAATGAAGAAATATTTCTTTCACCTGCACACCAAACGATCGCGGCAAAGTAAAGCGGTAAACTAAAAGCAGTTCGCGTATCACTTGCCTGACAAGTAACCAGCACGCGTTAAGAAAGGCTCTTGGACATATGTTCGTGGACGGTCTTCCACTTCTTTGTCCGTTCAGCAAACCATCTTCGCATGCAAAGTTAAAGTTCCACATATACCAGCTGATAAGCCTAAATGAGGTGGTATCTTCGGTAGTAACCCGGAGAAATTCAAAATTCTTTTATTGCCTGCTGAAACTGTTATTCTCGGTTAAGCGATCGCGCTCACCTGATAAGATGAATTCAGTGTGGAAACCCGTCACAAGAATTATCTGGAAGTTTCAATTGCTCCTACCGTGTTGGTCACTTTTTACTTTTCAAACGCCACACTGCATGAGATACTTGTAAGCGAAAGCATTTATCACGCTTATTAGCAGCAATTTTTCGAATATTTTTGTGGAACACTTTCTTTTGGGAGACAGCAAAATATAGTGAAATTTGTGCAGCCGAATGGGTCATACAAACAATATTAAGATTAAGAGTGGCGTGAAGGTTGTGCTACTCTGGGAACTTCTTACCAACTTCTCTTTATAATAATAAATAATGGCACAGGTGTAAAAGCACTTCTTTTTCAGGTGATTTGATATTACCAATAAATAAATGAATTATATGCCTAATTTACAATTGCTCGAAATATATAATCAAAATACAAAAGGGCTTTCCGTTTTGTTTTCATTAATTACGGATAATTTCTTTAAGTTATTTCTGGCATTATCTTCCAAATATCAAAGTTATAATTTTTGGTGTCAACAAACCCTTGACCCTTGATTTTTACCCCTCATGTTCACCAGATGAACATTTTTGTACCCGTTACCTCCTCATATAATATGGACATTTTTGTAAAAGAAAGGGGAAAACGTATATATAATGTAAAATTATTAAAATGAATTTTTATTTAACAAATAAAAAAATAGAGGACTTATATGGCAACCCCTGAAAGAGTTGTCCGATTTAACATTAAGCTTACCGAGATGCTTACAACTGAGATAGAAATAATACGCTGAATAATGCAATTGAAAAAGAGGTCACCGGTCAAAATGACCGGCTTTGTAGGTTTAGTGTTAATTTATTTTCTATTTTGATATTTTGTTCTTAATAAAATATCTTTGTCAAACTTAATCCATCTACTTCAAAACGTTTTCGATTTAGAAGAAAAAACTATTTTTTTATGGCAACCCTATAAGGGAGTTATCCGATTTGACCCACTTTCGAACTTTAACTTTCAATTTAAATAAGGGATTTATGTACTAAATTTCGAGTTTCATACTCAAAGTGTTCTCGAATTATCGGGTGTGTAGGCAGACGGACAGACTACAAAACGATTTTTTTTTTTTTGCCATTAATTGGCTACACAGTTTGTTTTTTGTATCTTGAATAGTTGAAGACCTTAAAACTATAATACCCAACATCTAGTTGTAAAAATATGGAGCTGTTTTTAAATTTGGCAATAATTGACCTAATGAGAACGAAACAACCTTTCAAAATAAGTTCGTCTTCAAGAAAAGTGAAGTAGCAGCTCGAAGTAAATCCTCTTAAAAAAATTCTTTAGTAATTCCGGAAATGTAAATTCATTTGAAAAGCTTTAGATTCAAAACATGGTACCGTGAGTCCTGATGATGCAAAGTAGTTGAAGGAAATATGACAAAATCAGAGAAAAACGTGCCCAAGGAATTCGATGACGACAAAGGCAAGCATAAACTTTAATGATTTTCCGGTTAATGTGCTCACAAAATCTTGTCGACTCGTCAAGATAGAGCCCGAGATTTTTCGCAGAACTAACATAAAACAATATAGTAGAATCCAAAACAATAGATGACAGATAAACGATATCCAGATGTCTCCTGTAGGCAGCAAGTACTTAAGATTCAATGGTAAATGATTCGCTGAAGGTGGGCTAATCCCTTCAATATCTAGATTAATATGGCAACACAAACCTCAATAAAGCCAATAGTCCTACTACAGATACAGCTGTACATCATCAGCATACAAGTGGACCTTACAGTTCTAGACCACCTCAGGAAGATCGTTTCTGTAAAGGCTAAATAGCAGTGGAACCATAATGGACGCCTGAGGAACATCGATTGCCATGTATAGCACATTCGATAGGGAATTCCCAATCTTTACTTTCTGTGATATTTTTGACAAGAAAGAGCGATATCCGAAAATGAAAATTTTATCATGTTGAACATTGTCAAAGGTCGTTGAAAACTGTTGGAGTTTTCAACTAGCTAGCGTATATGTTAAAGGGAGCTCAAATGGAACTAAAGACGGTCGCTTCACGATTACTCGTAGGATGATCATCCTGCATTGGGTAAGTTCTGCTCTATCTAACCCTTCCTGCTTTAAAATTCACTCTAGGTGTAATGGAGCAGAGATTGCTTTTACCTGCGTACCTTCAGGTATTTACCTGCCTGTAATTGCGCATAATTTGTTCATAGATAGACGTTCGACATTCGACATTTCAGCTTTTTAAAATGCAGACAAAATTATTTTGGCTCGGTAAAACTAATTTCTTCTTAAATGTTGAAGAAATTAGTTTTTCTCTAGCTTCATGTAATGCTCTCCTTTAAAACTCACTGGTAATTCCTTAAGATGTTATGCTAAATATCAAATATTAAACGCAAGTCAATCCTTTGCGACTTAAACCTAGAAATAAGTTGAATAACCCCATAATTTCCGTCTAATTTTAATTCACTAGTACATTTCTTTTCCCGAATTGATTTATGTTGTTCTATGTGTCAATATTTCAAAGTTTTCACATTTTTTAAATTTAGCCAACTTTTAATGTCATCATATGTAAAGTTTTTTAACTTTTCAATAATTTAATCTGTAAATATTCTCATGAGAAAAACATTTCCAAATAATTCCAAGCAGTAGTCACTTTTAAATCGTAATTGAAAAATCTTTTATTTAACAGGAAGAAAGGAATTTAAATAACTTTCCCGCTTTAACAACTAAGTAACTGTTACGTGGAAAATTTTTATATTTTATTAACTGACAAATCAAACAGTACTTCTTCTGAAATGGCTAACATCCTGTAAAAGCTATTCCACCGGATATGATCATGTTTCAGTGCCCATGTCCAAGACCTTGTTAATCTTTGTTACTTAGAAAGTGAAACTTGCCCGCGAACACAAACCATAACTAATGGGAAAAATATTTCCACGATCTATTTTGCTTGGATTAATAAATTACCATTTAATTGTAAACAGGAAGTACCAAGTCAATTTCATTAATTAACAGATTCATAAAATTAACCCATAATTAGCAACTCAAGTTCAGTGTTCTGGTAACAAACAATGTGTCTCTGAAAGAACAATTACAAAATCTTTCAACCGTAAAAGCACTTTCCAAGTACATCCACAACGTAAAGAAGGAATTTTCATCGAAAAAAACGAACTACATACTTTTAGAAATCCTTTGCTGCCGGATTCCATTACTCAGAAGAAGTTTCAGGTGTTTCCGGTAAATTTTCTTTTGCCTTCAACTGTGCAAATCTTTATATTACTATCATTAGAAGTCGAAAAATAGCTTTTAAGCTCTAAATCTCATTGGCCACCGATATAAACAAATGGACCGTGCGTCTTAATGCTTTTTCTCATGTCGTTTCTTTTCGTCTAAGGATGATTCCAGTGACATTTCATAAGTGTCAGATGCATTGCAAGACATACAAATGAAAAAGTTAGAAGTAATTATCTCTCGTTTCGTCTAAACACGATTTGTTAAAAAGATGAACAGAAAAAGTGTGTGCATGTGAGACAGGGCAGGTCCAAGAGTTACGTAGTGCGGTCCAAGTATTCGGGATCTCCTTGGGTTCTGATTAAAATTTCCTGGAATCCTTTTCTTACCTGATACCCTCAAACTTTTTGAGAGTATAAAAGTCACACAAAGCACCCGAAGAGTCATGGCAATATCTTTCTGGGATACTGAAGGTATTCTGCTGCTGGACTTCAAAAAACGTAATATCATTGTAAATGCTACATACTATGCTGAATTTCTACGAAAGTTACATAAAGTCATTGTCAAGAACAGGAGGGGAAAACTGCCCCGAAAAGTACTGCTCTTACACGATAATGCGCCAGTACGCACCGCTGCTATTTCAAAGGCTGTTTTTAAGGAATGCGGCTTCGAGGAGGTAGACCATCCACCTTACAGTCCAGACTTGGCCCCATGTGACTATTTTTTATTTACCAAACTAAAATCAAATTTACGGGGAAGAAAGTTTAAATCCGACGAACAAATTCATGAGGCGATTAGGCAGCATCTTGAAGACAAATCTTCAGACTACTATTTTAATGGTACTAAAGCACTTATTAAAATATGTGTAAAACGAGCCGTCTTCACCTTTTCTACTTTCACATCATCAAACAATCGTAGTCGAGATATCTATGTTTCCGGATAACCTGTGACTGTTCATTCCGGACACGTGAGCAAGCATTTTTATATTTTTTTCATATTAAATTTCCCTCAAATCACCTACTGACTGTTTTTATACGAGGATCTTCAATCTGGATTGGAGAAAATTCGGGTTGAAAACGTCATATAAACGGATGCACCCAACCGGAAATTGGCTGGTTCGACTCCAGTCAAATTTTCTTTGTCTTCTTTCATAAAAAGAAACACAGAATAGAGTCTGCTAAATGTTTTAACATTTTTGGAGGAAATTACGTATTTATGTGAAAAAGGGCAACAAAATTCCAAAATTTTGATTTTGAAAATTCGTAGCTCCTAAGTGAAGACGAAACGAAACGACTAAAAATCTTCAAGTGCCATTATCTCGAAAACCGTTAGGGTCGCACTCATCCCCCACCCATACAAATTTTTGGTTTGTCTCATGAAGACCTATGACTGGACCCCTGATTTCTCGCTTTAACTTGGACATCCTATATATGCATTGTTTTAGTCACTGAGATGAAATAAATATGGAGAGAGCATTGGCACCTCAAAAACGGCAGAACTTTTGTGTTCATCTTAAAGGTGCATGCACAAAAATGTCGCCACTCCTTAGAAGATTTTATGTTTCTAATCGTTTAATTCAATTACGGAATAATTGGTAATCACAGTTTTCGCACTTTTTATGATGACAGAATTCGAATTCAAATTTTCGCGCTGCCTTGAGTATGCAAAGGACACTATATTTTTCATCTCGCCAACTACTTTTTACACATTTTCGAATATGGGAAATTTGGAGCGACAGAGAAAGTATAAGGCATGAGTAAAATTTGTGCCACTTCTAAGTTGGAGATTTCAATGGCATGCTCTCTCCATATTTATTTCATCTCAGTGGTTTTAATCTTTGCTGACAGTGTGCTGAGGTAATATCTAGTACTCGATCAGTTCTCTGAAAATAGCACTACAAAGTATAATGCAAATGTGAAATTTTTAAAAGATATTTTTTATGGGTGAGTACGGACAATATTTTATTGCTGAATCGTTTTTTTAGACAAGTAGGTTTATGTGTTTATGTAAAAAATAAACCAGTATTTTATAAAATTAAACATATTCACCATTTGTACCTTTGAACCGACCATTAATACAGTGCAAGACTTTGAGCTCGAACACCCTAGGGCTCTGTTTTATTCCTCTATTAGGATTCCTTCCCAATCAAATGTGTTTATGTGGTTATAACAAAAATAACTTCAACTTTGACTTTGCGCTGGTGCTCATATATTCAAAACCATCCTCTATAGAAGGTCTTTATGAAACTCCTCAGTCACCAATCACGCAATATCGACTTTAGGTTGAGATCACAATTTATTACAATACCTACATAACATTTATTTTAGCGGCACGAAAGAATATGTCGGAAATTTCACAGTCTGTCTTTACTATGATAGATAAAATACTTAACGTTTATTATCGTTCGATAAAAATCTACACAAAAAGTGTATTAACCTTTAGAAAATTGAATTGCTTTTACAGACTTTTTCGGTTCATAGGATTTCTTACATCAAACAGACTGGTGACAAAAATGTGGTCCCATCCAAGGTTACTTCATTGTAGCAATTAGAGATTTTGTGACAACCTGCTGGATTGGTCTAATTAGTTTTTTTTTCTTAAACAGAGATAGTGTAATATTGCATTTTCGTAATAATACTGACTTTGATTACTTTTCTCAACTGTAGATATCATACGTAGCTTTTTCCATAGATTTTTTACTTCATTTAATCTCTATTACTATTAGTACATCTATTCTCAATTAGTGTTAGTTAAACTTCTTAGCGTGTTATTTTATTTGCTTGAAGTTTCTTATTTTAGTAGTATAAAATTACCTTTCAATAGTTACAAGTTTATGAAAGCTCTACATAAATGAGATGCTTTTCAAGTTTTTTTCCTTGAAGGCGCAATGGATTTGAATTGTAAACAATGTCGGTGGACGGCGTAATGTGATACCGTAATGAATTTTACAATCGTGCTTTTTAAATTATTAAATTATCTAATTGTAAGTTTAATGTAAAATTTTGAAGAACCTGGCAATCAGAAAAGGGTACTGTGGTTTTATTAGATAAAAGAGAACCGGCGAAGAAATGAAAGCAAGCAATTGTAGCAAATCTGCAGGAAACGAATTTTTATAAGGCAGTTGCCTCGCATCGTAAATTATACCACTCCCCGTACTGGAAATATTTCCCCCCGTCCCCCTGAAATAACAATTACTTACCTTCATGCTGGATATAGTAAAAAATTCGAAAGGTGTCAAGCCAAAAGTTCCGTATATTTACAAGATAAATGTTCAGCATATTCATTGCAGGGAATCCATAACTTGGATTAAAATTTGCAGGTTGTAAAATTTTGCAGGTCCATGACAGTCCGAATTTCGACGTTGAGCCGGAATTATGTAAGGCTTATGATGTGCACACAAAAATGTGGACATCAGCAAAAATAGAAAAGAAAAATAGACAAGAAAAATTGCGAATCAAAGGTCAAACCCGAAGATGCCAGATCAGAAAGTAAACACGTGTCCGGTTTGCAACAAAATTTTTTCAGTTAACAAGCAAAAGGTTTTAAGAATACCAAAAATGTCAAATAAAACGCGTTCTTCATTAGTCGACTTTCAATAATGAATAAAACATTCGTATTGTTAACTTTTAAAAACAAATACATCTTTTGACTTGTGACCATTTTGATCTTTTGTCCCAATTCCGGGGAATATCTCAAAAGAAGACACGCCCTGGGCAGATGTGTTGATTACTTGTCGATAGTAAGTCACCGAATTACTTAAAAATGCCATCTTTAGCCAACGACTGATCATATTCCGTGGTTTTCGTCAGAGATTCAAAATCTTACTATTGAACCAGTTTATAAGAGTTCACGTAGTCACGAGTAACTTGACGACATCTAAAATAATTACTGCAAAAAAAGTTTATTACAGTCGCAAATTTGATTGTGGCTTATCAACTTAGACGCTATGGAGGAATCTCAAACACAACGGTGTACATACTACCGACAATTGAAAATGTGTGCTCGAACCAGAAAAACTCAACAGCCCTATTCAAGGTAACTAATGACATTAGGCTTGCTCTAGGCAAGGATTAGATCAATTATTTGGTATTGCTCTACTTTTCCAAAGCTTTTGTCTGCCTAAATCATGTAACAGGCAGATCATAACAAGCCAAAATTAATGAACAACTATCGACTGTGTGCTTGCATATCAGGTGGTCTACCACAAGGATCTACTTTAGGACTGGTCTTGTTCTGCAAATTTATCAAAAATTAATCATCTACTGTACAACACGTTTCTGTACGCAGTATATCTATAATTGTTTCCATAGTAATTTTTTTGGACCTTAATCCATCAAAGTCTGCAATGATAAGCGTGCATCCAAAATGGACGAAGTTAAAAATTTAAG
The DNA here is from genome assembly GCA_006980735.1 of Dasypogon diadema. NCBI lineage: Eukaryota > Metazoa > Arthropoda > Insecta > Diptera > Asilidae > Dasypogon > Dasypogon diadema. The sequence goes on along the minus strand of QYTT01085295.1, from coordinate 15,782 downwards.
GGTGGTTTTGAACTGCAACATGATTTGTTGTAACTATATAAAGCATTCTTCCATTAGAATCTCTAGGAATTTTCCAAACGAGTTAATCCATGCTCCACACTTCAGACGAAAATGGTTGAATGGATGTTATAGGTAGAAACTTTACCACACTAAGCATCTCCTCAACACTGTCAACACTTCCACAGAAGAGTCTCCAGGAGTGCCGTTTATCTTTACGGATTATAATATGCACACCATGCCACTTTACTGTTATTTAAAGCGATAGGTGGCCTAAGCTCTTTCTTCCCGATCAGACCTTTTTGTTTTCTCTGTTGTATAGACGTTGAAAATTTCTTCCCTATGCATTGAAAATTCCTTCCCTATGCATTTTCTATTCCCCCATACATGAAGACTCATAAGAGTCTATGTGGGTTGGTAGCCCTCATCTCCTTGTCCATGTCAGCACAAAAGCTCTGACCAAAATATGTCGTAATGTCAATATTTCTAAAAGTTAAAATCCATAGGGCAAAATATTCCTAATCAATGCAGCCCTAGTTCAATACTTTCTAAAAAGAAGATGTCAAGTTTAATCTGCGAACGAGAATCTAATAAGAGTCTTAAATCTTGTAACAAAAGAAAGATTACCCGCTGCTATTACCATCACGAATTAGCTTTTGGAAGTTGTTATGGCTTTTTAATTGAAGGGATTTCGATAAGACCCTCATCAAGCCACATATAATATTAGGAAGGTTGCTATACCCTACTGGAATTTTTTATCAGCTTCGAAGTTTAAGCGCAATTATTTCAAAATTAACAACATGTCGCTTACACTCCTTTAACATTTCAAAACTTGTTTACTGCCAATTCTCATCAATTGACCTAAATTACAGAAATAGGTGTTAGATAACACACACCCGTTTCTGTAATTAAGTCCTGTGAAATTCAAAAATTCTTTAACAAGCCGAAATCAAATAATTATTGAACACCATGACCACCTTCTAATAATTGCGTAAAAGAGTAAATTCCCAAACCTGGCGAAAGTCACTGCTATTTAATTCCTCAGTACACGTGGACAAATAATTGCAACAATTTCCCAAACTGTTCCGCAATTATGAATACCAAATTTCAATACTTCTTACTTAATTTGCCGAACTTCTTCAGTAACCCATTTCTAATTTACTTTCTCGAGTTACCAGCTTCTGATTACTCAATTACCTGTAGCAAAATTATAAACCTAACAACAATGGACAATGCGAGAGCTTAAGAAAGACATTGTTCAATTTACTTCTCATGCCTGAACCAAAAATATAATAGTGATGTAATAGCATGTTTTCGTCAAAATTTACATGCGTCTAATCTGTCCATCAAAAGATATTTTTACTGTAGGGCTATACGTGCAGCAGACAAGCTTTCTTCCTAATCATCTCACATCTAAGCAAGTTACTTCAATAAATCATCCCAAAAACTGAAAAGGTTACTGATGTCTGATCCATAACCGGAGTATAATGACTGGTTAATTCACTTTTCTATTCACTGTATGTCCAGCCATTTCACTTTTAAACTTTTCTGCGTTAACCTACAATGCCGGACGGCGACGTTCCACTAAATGTGGTATATGTGCGTAAACGTTTCCATTTTCTATGTCCCGAAGAGGCATTTTAAAAGTAATTTGTATTTACAATTGTTTTTACAGGTTAGTTATTATAAATGTCTTTTACACCTTCATTTTGACAGGTATGTGATTTATATAGATCTATTTATAAATGATACCATTGCATGCGAGTCAGCTAGAAATAGCTGTGATACCGACCTATTATTACGTTTATATATGTAGAGGATACTTCTCCTATTGTAATTTTATTAATTATGGGAATTTTTTTATCTATATTGATCTTTACTGCACTGATTCTAATTCTATTTTACAGCGTTCCATTTCAAATTCATGCATTACTCTTTGCAATATTATTCTTTCATTGGTTAATTGAAGAAAATGTAGGCGTAAAAGTAAGGCAAAGGTAGAAGGTAGGTAGTCCTACGCGTCCATAGGTTGCAGATAGCGGGATGGCTTACAGATTTACAGATGAAGTGTAAATATATAAGAACAAGCAGTTACGAACAATTCACTACCTACTCATTATTTTCTGTTTTGCTTTCATTTAATATAATTGAAGATTTCATATGGCGACCCTATTAAACAATAATTGTTCGATTTCGCCCATTTTCTAACTTATCCATTAAATTTTAAAAACATATCTGCCTCCAGCTTAAAGCGCTCTCGAATTATCGCGTGAAGAAATAGACGGACAGACAGGCGGATGCATACATAGGCAGTGAAATCGGGTATTTTTTAGCTGTTAGAGCTTTTTATAATGTAAATTCGGAAACTAAACTTTCTCATAAAAGGCACCTTAATTTCGACCTTATATAAACTTTCGATCTTGTTCTATTCATAAATACGGGGATAAAATGTCAACGAAATCTCAACTCGATCCTTCAACCCTATTCCTCTTTCTTTGTTTTTTTTCTAGTTTTAGTAATATTTTAATAAAGAAAAGCACTAGAATATAAAAGAGATGGTCCGTTTTTGGTAAAGTGGGCATAATTTATCATTTAGAGGGAATAGTAAAAGAATAGTAAAAAATGGACGGATGGATGCTGGGGTGACGTCATAAGCATGGTTTCCTTGAAGTACAAAATCCTAAAAGTGTTTTTAACCCAGTTACTATACTTTTTTAATGTATTGCCTAAGCTCAGAGGCAACCCTACGATGCACATAGCATAGTTTAGGCGGGGGGTATTGAGGAAGAGGGAGATTGGGAAATTAACCTGATAAATGTTACAAGTGAGCCACACAATTTTTGGCATGAAATTTTTACTGTGCAACGTCCCAGTGGCTTCACAAGTACAATTCTAGTCCGTAGAAATTACCTCAACCAATGGTACTCAGATAAAACGCCGTGTCCGTGCAGAATTTGATCCCACGCTAGCAGAAGAGAATGTATACCGAATGCGTGTTATGAGTGGGTACCAAAAACGATGACTTTTGATTACGGCGAATTACTTCTTATGACTAAGTGGGTTAAGTTTGTTTTGGAGAGAGGAAATCCAATTTCCGAACTCCCAAAGTCGGGTTGTGTCAGACTCCTGCCTTAGATTACTGATTAAAAGCCCTCCCTTCGGATACCAAGGACATCAACCAACAGAAACAGTTTTTTTACACTTCTTCGGACCGGGCTTAGGCCGTTTCGGTTCTTTGTGCGGAGCGCATCTGTATGCCAACCTTATGGAAGTAGTGCTTATGACAAAGTATCTAGTTAAACTACTGCAAATGCTTCTTCTTCCGGAAGCGCTGCCGGTGAATTTAGTCTTCTGAGATACACCACATTCCTTTCGATTCCGCTTAGGCAGAAGCTCAAAGGAGCTAAATCAAGAAAATCTGAGAGAACTCAACTAAACCTCTTCGTTTAGGCACATATACTAACCAAGAACAGACTGAATCAGAAAAATCTGGGACGAGAATCCTTCCTTTCCAAAGAATCAATCAATTCATTGCCTTCGATTAAATTAAATTAAATTCACATAAATAATAGCTCTAACTTCTACTACAAAACCAGCGTGCAATTGACTTGATTGTTACTGAGAGTAGTGTTACCTGGCTACCCGACGCTATCGTAATCTCTGTAAATCACTTGGAGATCAGATTCCTTCTTCCTAGCTCAATTTCATATACCTTTAAATGAGCTGGACGTGGTTTAGCAATCCAAAGATTCTGCCGCCTTTTTATTCACGCTATATGCACCAAGTTCCGAAGCCTTGATCTGCCTCTGACCTGTCATTGTTACACCGGCTGACAAAGCAAAAAAACGTTATTTTGCTATGAGGTAGCATTTATCTATCTATTTGTCGGTTAAGCAATTCGAACTAATAAATAAAATTTATTTATTAACCATCAGAACTTTTACAAAATGAAAGTGGTCATGATTTGAGGTTCCTGCATACAGATCATTGCTTCCGCTTAGGATCAGCTTTGAAGCCAGTTTACTCACTTTCTTTGCCAAGAAAGGTTCATTTTCAAGCACAGGGTGCAAAAAATGTTCCATATTAATGATGCTTAACGAGAACGTTACTCTCCAGGGCGTACAAGTAAAAAAAAAAGAAGTAAAAGTGCATACTTAGTCGGCCCCTGTGGTTAGTGACAGTAAGTGGAACAGCACAACTGGAGTCATATGGAATGCACGGTATGATTCACATTTTCAGAAGGAAGTTGTTAGGTCTGAGATGTCTCATTTGGGTCATTTGATGTTTTCATTTGCCCTTCACTGGACCATGAAATGTTTATATGCGCACATAAATTCAAGGGCACTAGACCACGAACAAAAAAAAATCCACTTTCTGTCGGTCAGAAAAAAATTATATACCTCAGATTTTGGCGACAATCACCTTTCACCTAGAAATTTTCACTATCTTCATGTGACATGGACAGACAATTTCGGTTCTCATTATTTAATTTTTACGAATTTCAACTACCACACAATTATGATATTTCCATTGAAAGTTGCTCAGATAATAAGTGTTGAAAATGATCGTAATTTGCTTTAATAACGGATGCCTTACCCTTCACTCACCACTTTATTATCACTTACAACAAAGTGGCATAAATGGATCAGCAGTTCACGCTTACTGAAGATCATAAATTTGTCCAAATTGTGAAATTTTTCTCAGGTTTCTGGTTTCTCCCAAATTGCATAAAAGTCAGATTCACTATCGCGCACCCATGTGGGTACAGGAGATCCAAAGATTTCTCGATTAATTTTCCCAAATTTAACAATTCACCGAAAGAAGACAGGGGCAATTTCTTCACGGCCTTGGACCGTAAGCTGTACACTGATAAATGGAGCCTGAAGCAAAAACGGCGACAACAAATCGGTTCGTTCAATTGCGTCCGCAAAATTAAGACTGAATGATTGAACATGATTTTTAAATCTTTGTAATCGCTTTCGTCACACATTTTACACGATTAGGTTCAGTGCAGATCATAAGAAACCCATGAGATACTCGTATAAGAGGCTCTTCGATTTTTATAACTTGCTTTATTTCTTATTTTAAATAAATTTGTATATCGAAAATTTCTACACCCAAAAGGCATGAAACTCCCCGTACTTATGTAAAATCCAAATAGAAAATACCAGAGCACTGCACATGAATCTGGGAACCGACACTAATTATGGCCAAATGTATTTCTTTTTTTTTACTTTCGTTCCATCCAGTTTCACCTGGTTAAATCATTGACCTGTCAACTTTATCTGAAGGGGCCTGTTTACAAAACTCAGACGTTTACATGTAATGCAATGTTGACTTACAAGGAACACTAACATTTTTCAAACTTTTTTTATCCTGACTATTTTCATTTCGTCATTTATTAAGCGAGAAATCGTGCGATGATATCAGTACGATACGCACTCTGCTTTTAGGCAATCTGCTGAATATCATTTGATCAAAGATATGCTACTATTGCAGGCAGTCAATCGCCAGGTATAAACACTAAGCTTTAATTTCATGAATAATCACTGACACAATCGACCCTTTAAAGGGTCATAGCTGCTGATGAGGAAGTCCATCTGTTTACTGAGAAATGTTTCAGCACTCAATGGCTTCTAATGATTAGCCCAGACTCCCATCAGGAAATTGTGAAAGTAAGTAGCATTCAGCTGTAGAAAGGATCGAAGTTGCCTTTTAATTTTAGCCCTTATAGAAAGAACGTCCTCAGCTTTAAATCCTCGATGGTAACCAGAACTCAGGTGAGATAGCTTTTTGATATGTACCTGCAGTCATCCACTGACTGGAATGAGTAGGCGAAGTCAAGTGTACTGTCATCTGTAAAACTCTGAAGAAGTTATTAATGCAAAGAAAAAAAAGAGTGGAGGAAAATACAGAGCCCTGGGGCACACTGGCATTGATGTTGGTAGCAGAAATGGAACGGTCAGAAGGGAAAATTCCAATCCAGTTAAGAAGCGAAGAGTCAAGGCTAAAAGTTTGGGAGTTTAACTAAAAAAGCAGAATGCCAGACTTTGTCAAAAGCTTTCGAGATGTCCCCCGCGATAGTCTCGAGGTATTTTATTAATTTTGCGTTGATAAAAGTCTCAAAAACCTTTGCCAGAATCAAAATGATTAGAGGGATTGCATGCCTCTACCTTTTTGCGGTATTGGCTGCAGAATCAGGAGTTCTGAGCAATGGAAAAACAAATGGTGTTTCCTAAGCTTTAATCGTTTTATTGAACTCAACAAGCTTTTTATAAAGGTTTATGGTGTGATGACTATTAAACCCACACTAAATTACACAATTTTATTAAGGTCTACTGATTATTCACTGAAGATGGGATGAATAGAAGTCAAGGATTCTCTATTTTTAGTTCTGACGGTGTTAACAACATTCAGCCTTTGTTATTGTAATCGCATAAATAAGTTATAAGTTCTGTGTATGGCTAGTTAATGTTTCTTTAATTTTAAGTGTTTTGTAAAGCTTTCCTAAACCTTTAATAACCACTAAATGAGGATTTAAACACTTCATTCCCGTAATAAATATCACGCAAGCATCAGGAAAAAGTAATTTAAATTGCCAAATTTTCATATCAAATTGAAGAATTATGATGTGGACAAATTGCTTATCTTTTCTCGTCTCAATGTAGCCACATACATCTCTTATGTGACCACTCAATTATCATATGTTTATTTAATCAGCGTTCGGTGTTAAAACACTTGATTAACGCTTTTGGTGGACATGAAAATTGTTTTTGGTAGCTTTAAATACAAAAGAGAGTCTCTACGCATTAAATTACAGGGGCAATGCTAAAAGGGCTTAAGTAATAATTGTGTAATTTCGCTTAGAGATTGCATGATATAGTCAATAGAGACACCTTCGAATAATATTAACCATTCGTGTAATGCTACTTGAATGTTTCTCCTCTGCCAGTCTATCATTAAAATTGCTGTGCTCTGTTGGGAATTTGTAATGTCATACAAATTTTAAACATAATTCACTGATTTTTTGTTATTAATACGTACGTGTGTTGATAGATTAAAAGACATAGTAACCTTTCTTATTGTTCATATCTTTCATTCGGTGTTACTTTGGATTGAAAAAAAAACAGTGAATTTCAACAATTCTTAAATACTCTTGGGGTTCAAGAGCTTGAATGGGGAGCTAACATGTGGACTATAATATATGTTCAAAGTACAAAAGTGATTCAAATATAAAAATTTAAAAAAAATTATAGGCAGTGTCGGACACAGCCGCAGTTGATATTCGTGAAAACGTCAGTCGTGTATTGAAATAAAATAATATTTTTTTAAATAGTTGTCGGCCCCGGTACAAATCCAATTTTGGGCCCTGCCGACATATTAGGTTTGCTAAGTGGATACGATGGGTCTGGGTCAACCTCCATTGTACTCTCCATCTCAACAGCAACGAAATCCACATCCATACTTGATCCAAATTCGTCAGATGTCGCCTGAGTGATCCGAGCGTTCTTACGTTATTGAAGGAGATGAAAAAAACTCACAATATGTTCTATATGGTGATTTTTATTAAAATTTTCAACCATTCCATTAACCGGAAAAATCGATTATCCGGGATAAGCCTGGTTCCGAGCATCCCGGTAAATGCTTTTAAAGTTTGGAACTCTCTTTTTTGATGAAATTAATATTGAAAATTAATCGGCTGCCCCAGGGTCGGTCCTAGAGTAAACCTTACATTACCTCGAACAACTATTGTTCTTGATAACTTCGACTCGTAGCTTCATTTTACCTCGCGGGGCCTGAAACTTTCGGGCTTTTGCCCTCTTCATACGTAAATCATTCGTGTGGTCAGCAAATGTTGAGGCAATGGGTCCCCTGGACAGATGTTTTTCTTTCGCCGTCCTTTCTATTCATGAGACATTTTTATTTTGCTAAATCCCTACATTACCAAAAAAATCTAACTACCGGATGTTATCTTCTCGCTTATGAAGGAAAGAGTAATGAGTGCTTTAAACACAAGCCCACGCATACATATAGACACAGTAAACGTATCATTCTAATCCAGATGCGCTCAGAAATACACGCATGCCAGCATACACTATGCCAGAAGGAAGATCTATTAATAACACCTGTTTTTACCTAAAGCTTCCCGGATTTTTCCCCTGTGACTTTTTCGTTTTTCAGAATTTCACAAAATAATTTTAAAGCAATATTATCGAGTCGAGTATTCAAAATAAGTAGAAAAAGCGATCGAGTGTAAATGAAAGTAATCTAAAAAATATATTCAATTATTACTCACTATTATTACTATGCAAATTGTAAATTTTCGGACCTAAAAATTTACGAGCGGAGGTCGAATTCCTCACATGCGTTTGTACCAGAGCTGCGGAGTCGGCCATCAAAGTATCAAACTCCGACTCCGACTCCTAGTCCTCTTTTTTTTACCTCCGACTCCGACTCCTGGATTTATTTTGTAATAGATTGCTAATATAAGTACATGTATGTATGTAGTTCTACAATATGGTTACGCATAACCCTAAATTTCATGGGAACGTAAGTGCCGTGTTATACCAGAGTTACCTGCATTTTGTTTTGAGCTTCGTTCCAAAGTAGTATTTTCACGCATTTTTCAATTATTTTGAGCTCATTTTTGGAATATTTAAAATTTAACACGGAGTTGGAGTCGGCATATTTTTTTCTCCGACTCCGACTACAGTGATAAAAAATTCCTCCCAACTCCAACTCCGACTCCACGACTCCGACTCCGCCTCCACAGCCATGGGTTTGTACAACATAAACCCAAAAATGGTACGGTTTTTAAAGGGGGCTTATAGAGGGTGCGTATTTGAGGACAAATTGACATTAAAACGGATTTGTTCATATTTTTAGCAAAATTTATTATATTTCCATTAAATTTTTACATAATGTTACTTGACTCTTAGACTATAAAATTATTCAATGAAACTCCCATTAGCGGCATTAACGGACTCAATCCGGGATCGGAAACGCTACATGCCCGAATCATGTCATGCTCTTTGTTCATGTTGTTCATTGTGGTTGTTATGGCATCCTTCAGCGATGAAATAGTGTTATGGTGATGTTTATTTGTCTCCCTCTCAACTACGCCCCATACATAATAATCCAACGGATTACGGTCCGGGGAGCTAGGTGGGCAAAAGTTTGGGGTGATGTAGCCATAGAAATTACCGGCCATCCAATCTTGTGCCGTTATGGCTTTCTGCGACGGAGCAGAGTCTTGCTGAAATACGTATGGTCTATCCCCACGTACACTATCAATCCATGGTTTGAAAACTGTATCTAAAACCTCGATGTAGACAGCAGCATTCACTCAAAGCCCCTGCTGAAAGAAATGGGCTGGCATAACATGCCCTTCGTTGCTGACAACACCTGAAATCATGACAGTTGCGGGAAACTTAGTGTGCACAACACGGGGAACCTCTGTAGGATCTGAGCATAACCACCTGTCATTTCTCCGATTAAATTTTTGGTCTTGGTTGAAATTTTTTTCATTGATCGGGCGCAATTGAGAAAATTGGAGATTTCTAAATCAGTGTGTTTTGCGCATATAGTGACGATCACTGCATGTCTCTTCATTTCTTGAGTAACTTTATAGTCCTCCATTAATAATCTAAAAAGAAAAAAACAGAACAAAATTTTCCTCCAGAAATTATAACCACATATATGAGTGTCCTCAAATACCGTACGCACCCTGTATTATCCTACTCATTACGTAAATACAACTAATATTTCTACTTCGATTTTTCTCTAGTAAAAATGTTAACATTAAAAAATGCCAACCTAAAGCCATGGACCCAAATTGTTCAATTCGTTTCAATTTTAGTTGCATAATTCATCTTAAAAATATTATTTACTTGCTTTTCAGTGATACTAGAAATAATAGAAACTTATTTCTGTGTTTTTGCGTTTTTAAGTTCTAGGGAGTGTTCCAAATGCAGGACACCTTCTCTTCGCACTCTTCTTCAAATGCGGGTAAAAAGAGAAAATCCGGTCGATCTGAGTGATGATCTTTTCCTGCGACAAGTGTAAGATTATAAAAATTGATACAAACACGAAAAATTTAACAATTTATCTAAAACAAGAACAATATTTTAAAAATAAATGCAATTCTGGTATTTTATAACTTTTGGTTCTTTTCTTATTCTTAATCCGCATCTGCAGGTTAGTCGGAATCAGAACTGTTTTAATTTTCCTTTTCATCTTCTGCCTCAAAAGCAACAACGACCTGTCCCTTGGCAAGATTATCACCCTGTTTACCACCAACAGATTTAATAGTAGCATTTCTAGGAGCCTTTAATATATGTTCCATTTTCATAGCTGCAAATATAAAAAAAAAATAAATAAATAAATAAGAAGAAATTCATTACAAAGTGAAACATAACGAAAAAGTAAGTATTTATCAAGTGCTGGACAATAATTCAAATTTTAAAATGCTTCAAATTTTTAAAAGATATTTTTAAAAATGCTTTACACAATCTACAAAACTTCTACACAAATACTAAGCGTAGAAAACCTTACATTAAAAAAAAAGTTGAAAGCTCTTGTATATTTTATGAAGTATGTACCAATCTTTCAAATATTTACCTATTATAATAGCCAGGGGATCACCAGCCTTTACAATATCACCAGGTTTCACTAATAATTTTTCTAAAACTCCAGGCATTGGAGATACAATGTTTGATCCACTAGCTCCTGGAGCATCCATGTGTTCAGATAAGAATTTGGGTTGAACAAAATCAAGTTTAGTTTTCCCATTCTGATCAAATTAAGAACAGTATATAAGTCAACTGTATTGTACAACTGACGGCTACAAAATTACCTCACCAAACAATGAAATACCCTCTGTATCAATAACAGCACTATAACTTAAAATTGCTCCACCTAGATTGCATCTAATATTGTATCGCTCCCCATCGGGTATACAAGAAGCCTTCACACTTACCCAGGTACCATCTTCAGTCTTTACTTGCATGCCACTATCACCAATTTTGACGAAAACGCTTTGAACTAAAGTTAAAAATTTTTCAACAATGTCACAAAATATTTCCAGAGAGATTAGTCGTCCAAACCTTTGTCGTTAAATTTCAATTTGAATTCTCGTAATAAATCATGATTCATCCTTAGATTGGCAGCAGCTACAAAAGGGTCGAAGTTTTGTCCACTTTTTACATTTGCATTTGCTTTAGTTGCATTCAACTCGTTCATAATAAGTGCTACCGCTGCGGCAGAAAGGACATCTTTTGACAAATGCAGCGCGGGGAAAAGTGAATCAAAGTGTTCCTGAATAAAACCAGTGTGAACATTGCCCTTCTGAAACTCAGGGTGCCGTGCTAAGTCGATCAAGAAATTTACATTTGTTTCCAACCCTGTTATCTAAAAGTAATAAAAATGGAAATATTGAAATTATTATTTTATACATGTAATCCCTTACATGATATTTCCTCAATTGCGCTATTAAGTTATTTAATGCTCTGGTCCGATCCTTTCCCCACACAACGAGTTTGGCAATCATTGGATCGTAATGTACGGTGACTTCGTCACCTTGACGAACCCCTGTCTCCACACGAATATGCTCGGTAGGAAGTGGAGTTGTTAAATGATTTAGAGGACCAGCTCCCGGAAGAAAACCATCCCTGAAAAACGAGAGCAGTATAAGATACTGAAACAAGAATGCAAATTTCACCAGTTCTACAAAAATAATGCATTCTATTGGTGAATAGAAAACGGCAACAGATAAATCTTAGCTCTGGGTGCATGAGCCCAATAACAGAATCTCAAAGAAAATATTCCTAAGGGAAGTAAGACCACTATTTAGAAGGTTATTCAATCACGCAAAAAGCATCACCCAGTGGAGTAAATATAGATTCACACTCACTAAATACAATAAAGAATTGAGGCGTTCTAAGCGTGAGTTCTGGAGAAGGCACTGTGAAGCAATTGAAAATTCGCCTTCAAAAGATCCCTGCTAAAAACACCTCTAATGGAATAGATGTCCTGAAGAAGCAGGATGGCACCTTTACGGACACCCAAGAAGAAACCCTGGAATATCTCCCGCATGTGCATTTCGCACAAAAAAGGCAAATCTATAACTATATAACAAATTATAAGATAGATATGAGCAATGAGTATAAAACACAAAATATAAAGTAAAAATAAAGCAAAAAAATTGGAACAGGTCGAGTGAAAAATAACAGCTATGAGTTAAAAACGAGAGAAATAAAAATAATACTACTACTAGAAAGGAGTAAATATTTTTCACACAGTTTTACTCACCTCGGACTTTCAGCATAAATTCGAGCTTCAAATGCATGACCACGACAATGGATTTGATCTTGTGTCAGAGGTAAAGGTTCACCAGAAGCAATTAATATTTGCCACTCTACTAAATCAGTGCCCGTAATCATTTCTGTAATGGGATGTTCCACTTGTAATCGAGTATTCATTTCCATGAAATGGAAAGAATGGTCATTTTTATCCAAAATAAATTCAACCGTTCCAGCACCAACATAACCAACAGCTTTTGCGGCTCGAACAGCAGCTTCACCCAATTCTTTTCTTAAAGTCTCTGAAATTCCAGGCTGGAATTTACATAAGATATTAATACTATAGATCACGTTATTACAAAAATAAAATAAACTTACTGCTGGTGCTTCCTCGATAATTTTTTGGTGTCTTCGCTGAACAGAACAATCTCTTTCAAATAGATAAACAGCATTTCCATGGTGATCTGCAAAAATCTGTACTTCTACATGCCTTGGGGAACGAACAAAACGTTCCAATAGAACTGAACTATCACCAAATGCTTTCTGCGATTCAGTTCTAGCAGAATTTAAGGAACTTAAAAAGTCATCTGGCGTGTCTGCAATCCGCATTCCCTGAATAATATTTGTGATTTAAAAAAAAAACGGTTTTAACATACAAAAAGTAAGTTTTCACCTTCCCACCTCCGCCCCGTACTGCTTTTATCATAAGTGGATAACCAATTAAATTAGCCTCTTCTATGAGCCTCTCATCAGACTGATCCTCTCCATGATATCCATTAATGATGGGGACGCCAGCAGCTGACATTATAGCTTTTGATGTACTCTTGATGCCCATATCCCTAATGGCAGTGGCTGGTGGACCCATGAATATAACACCCTCCTTTTCACACAACTCTGCGAATTCTACACTCTCGGAAAGAAATCCATAACCAGGATGAATTGCCTGGCAACCAGTCCGTTTTGCTATTTCAATTATCCTGTCGCTACGCAGATAAGACTGCTGGGATGGTGCCGGTCCTACGTTATATGCCTCATCTGCCATTTCTGTATGCAAAGACTTTTCATCAACATCTGAATATACGGCTACTGTTCGCACGCCCAGACGACGTGCCGTCCTCATAACGCGACATGCTATTTCTCCTCGATTGGCAATTAGGATTTTATCAATTGTCGTTGGCCTAAATTCTTTCTTAATGGCTTGTGATGAAAATCGCCTATCAAAAGAATGTAATGGAAAAATTGGTTTATTTAAATTACATAGATAACAAAAAATAACTAACACTAGCTCTGATGGCCTAAGGTATATCATTATTTCCATTGGCATAAGCCGGACCAACCAATACTATTCTACCTTAAACTATTTGCTTGACTAACTTTAACATTGTTATGACCCCTTGTATCTTCCATGCATGTGAGAAAGTTGGTTTGGTCATGCCTGGTGCTGACCATTCACATGGGCTGAAGTTGTCCCCCAACTCTGTTGTTGATGGAATATGATGGGGAACTTTCTGGAAGCTCAGGGCTTCGTCTATGACTGTAGAGTCTGAAAAGGTCCCAGCATCCGTTCTCAAGAAAGAACTAATGAGCAGTGCCGCGGCACCTTTTATTCTCCGAATATTTGTCGACGCATCCTTTATTTACGTGAAAGTGTCCATTGGGCTGCAGAAATGCATCTAGGACTGTCTTCTGGCGGCCTTTATTTCCATTTTCGCTTTTACTATGACCTTGCGGGAGACCATAACATTATCCGGCGATTTTCGTCGCTGGAAGGCTTTCCAGGCTGTGTTTATTCTCTAATTATGTCCTAGATTTGTGTCGTGATCTAGACCGGTTGGTGTAATACGACAGGGGATGTGATAGGAATGAATTTTGATGCTGCTATTTGTAGAATCTTGGTTAGACAGGCAGCCTCCTAGTCAACATTTTGAGATGGATAATAATAGATTTTTCGGTAATATTTTTCCCAGTTAGCCTTGTTCTCTCCGTGAGCCATTACCCGCACCAAGAGGCTGGCCAATTGTGATTATGATGCGAATATGGTGACTACTCTCCTTTTTAAGGATGGGGCAAAGGATGGAGAAACTAGGGTCAGATCGATTGCACTATGTGATCCTGAAGATAATATTAAGGTGGGGATTATTACGGTCAAAAACCTCTAGCTGGTAAGCTACTAAGCCGCTCAGCATAAACCCAATTAGTAAACAGTTTTATTCACCGACTTCGATGAAACGCCTCCTAAGATTTTAGAAGTATCGTTTAAGTTTTTTTCGTGGTCTTTTTTGAAGACAGAGAAGTTTTTTTTGTTGAAGAGAAATTTCATTTAGTTTTTCTGTTTAAAAAACAGAAGTCTTTTTTGTTGAAAAATTAAATATTAAATTAATAATTAAATAATAATAATATTAAATTAATAATTAAATAATTAAATTAATAATTAAATAATTTAATAATTAAATTAAAATTAAATATTAAACTTAAATTTAATATTTTGTGTTAAGAATAATGATTTCATCTTATTTAATATTTAAAAAAGGTCTGTTTTTTAATGATTTATTTTTGTTGAATGAAAAGTC
>QYTT01085294.1:12064-25377 GCA_006980735.1 Dasypogon diadema | reverse complement strand
ATATATATATATATATATATATATATATACATCAGTGCTTGGTTTTGTGTTGCCACATTGAAGAACAGTTGCAGAAAAATTTGACAAGACCTCGACAAAGCTATGAGGAAGCCTCGATTGTGTTTCTACCTTCAAGCTAGTGTGGTCTATCATTTACAAAACTTTTATAAAATACACCATTTTCTTTAATATTTTTTTAAGGTTAAGGATGGCAGTTCAGTTCGTATGCTTTCGATGGTCTTGATCACTCAGCTGAAACAAGTAAGTACGTAAATAAGTTTTCACATTTAAAATTAAAACTAGTTCAGAATTAGGGCCTGTTCAAAATTACAATTTCTGCAATCAACTGCAAAATCTATGCGTATCATTGCTTTTCATATAAGTCAATCGTGATACAGAGATCTAAAATCTAAATATAATAGATATTTTTGAAAAATCTCATTTACATAGCTAACTGGACACGTAGAAAATTTAGTTGACTGCAGAAACTACAATTTTGAACAGGTCCTACGCTTCCTTTACTTAAAAAAAGCATTACCCTAAACATTTAAATCTGGCTTAGTTAAGATCTATTATTGATTGAGGGTACTGTGAGCTAGTTAATAAAATCACAGAAATTTACAAACGTGTGGTAGTCTGAATATATTTGTTGTTTCATAAAGGCAACCATTTTAATATGTAAAACTGGTTCTTATTGAAGTTTATTTGGTTGTATTTGAACTTGAAAAAGTTGTCATTTATTTGAAATAGTTGACGCTGATTTTGATTTGGTTGGTCTTGATTTTTAAATGGGTTTGCTTGATTTTGATGTGGTTAACGTTGAAATTGATTTGGTTGGCTTTGATTTTGATCTTGTTATAGCTGATCTTGAAATGGTTGCATTTGAAGTGTAAACGCTATATATAAAGGATTTTACTTCTACTAAGTATGATAAATAACAGACACTGAGTACTCTTATGACATGAGATGGGAAGCTCATACGAATAAAGTAATAGTAAGCATTCTTAACTAATATTAAATTTATATAAAAGAGAAACGAATCTAAATGTCTCTTAACCTAAAGTAAAACAGCTTGAGAATTCACGTAACAAAATTTATTACATCTACGTGTTTATCACATAAAATAAATAACAGGATTTTAAGAATATCTTTCCGACAATATTCTCAGATGTTGAATACCTTTGGAAGGATTTCGAGAACTCCTAAATGCAACTAAGTTAAAATGCAAGAAGTCTTATTGCTTAGGGAAGTTTCAATTGTGCATATGACTTCTCTACGAAATATCTAGCTACAACAAATTTATTTATTTATTTTTTTATTTAATTTTTTTTGTGAGTTTCTAGCACATTTTCAAGAGTATATTCCAGAAATTTCGATTTAATTTCTGTCATCTTTCCTTTTTTGGGGGGCCCCCCTCCTAAATCTAGTCATTGACTTCAAAACACAAGAACAACAAGATGGTAACTGAAATAAATCCTTAACTACTTTTCCATCGTCGTTTACGCCAACCAGATGCCTGTAAATGTATCTTTGTTTACATTCTGTTGTATATGTGTTAGGAAAACTATCTGTCATAGCGCAAGGTTTGCCAGGAGACCTAGAAATTGAATTTACAAAAAACGTTAACTGATTTGAAAGTGTGACTTACAAACACTCCTCTATTCTTACACCTTGAGTATAATTCGGCTGATTTACAATAAAACTCCAGTTGTTATCTTTTGTTAGTCCAGCTTGAGGATAAATAATTCTTGACATACTAGTGCATAAAGATTCCTCTCCAGGTGCATCGATCCTCTGTGTAATATTTAGAAATTGGTCGGGTAGTACGTCTTCACCAAAAAATTGCTCATATTTTACAGCTTCAACATTGAGAACTTTATCGACCACTTCCTGCGGATAATTTACCACTTCTGAGCAGAAAGTTTTTCCAGGTTCCGCACAACGAGGACTCATCCTTCTTTGTGGAAGAAACTGTTTTTCATCAGGGAATACTATATCTGAAATAAAGGAGTTAAAAGTTTCAGTAAAGAAAAAATAGTGATCTTTTGAAAGAAGGCAATAGTATGAAGCTTATTACAACAACAAAATGACTAATGAATACTATGATGATATTAGGACGTCTTAGCCACTGATACGCACTTACTTAAAGCTAAGCTAGCCTCAGTAGCCATTGTCTTCTCTGTATGGAAATGAATCTCGGAATATTTTTCTTAGTAAGGGAGCACCATAGTATGAAGTTGAGCCGTTAATGAACACGGTAAAGAATAATTTTATCGAATAAAAAAATCGTATATTTCAGCTTTAGAAAAGCTTTTATGACTATTTCAGCTATGAAATGAATGAGCTTTCAATAAAAATTATTGTAATTAATTAAGTTCGATCCCCGGAAGCTTATGCACCTAATACGGCTGTTCTGACTTAATATTAATAATAATAGATTCACCTCCTGTCATCACGTTGGATGCAATATATACCCGGCATTAACAGAATGACCGCTGCAAAGATTTCTCGTGTATGGAATTTTATGGAAAACAAGACACCGAATTTCTACGATTTGTTACTAATTTATGTCTGCATTTTACAGGTTAAGCCAGATGAAGGCTGAAGAATAGTCTATAAATGGACTGTGCAGTTAAGTGGTGCGCTGCATAAGACTGCATTTTTTTTATTTGTTCCCTGGGCCAGTAGTACACAGTGTAACCCAAGTTTCCATCAGAACAGTGATGTGTCAAAACAATTGGAAAGTGGGGAGTGCAGAATATTTTTAATTTTAGTTCTTATTGCCCAGTTCAGCATAATCATATCCCTAGTTTCACCCAATCGAGAGGGCTTTTTACGAGGTGTAAATTCATGTTCATTCAAACAAAAACCTGGCAAAGAAATTGACTTGAATATAGGCGAAATCTTTACCATTTTAAAACAGGAAACTAGGCTGTGCGAACGACCAGTTCACAGTACACCGGAACCAAGGAATCAACATCGTACCTCGCATGGATGTATTGCACCACGTCACCAACTGAAGTGGTAGGATTAAGGAAATACCACTCTCAGCGGAACCACCGCAGTTGAAAACCCACGAGATTCCGGAGCAATCTCCAGACCAAGCTCAGTGGGCAAGACGTCTACCCGAACCACCGGAACACCAACAGGGGATCCCGCAATCCCTCTGACGTTAGGCCCGCCGCAGACGAATCAATGCGGTGATACAGACGTCGTCTGCGAATCCCTTCACGAGCAGGCAGAGGGGGAGCAAGTACTCCTGCTACTGCTCGATCTCAAAAGCGCCCCGAGTGTTGGCCAGGAAGATCAGGGCCATCACCACCAGCACCGAAAGTACCTATCTCCACGACCGGGCGAGTCACAATAGACCCCACAGAACTTACGGCAACATACGCCGGAGCAGACCCGGCGGATGACATGCATCCAGTGCCACGCGAGGCTAAATCGCACAACTCCGATGATAGCGGCCCAAAGCCCAATCAACTCGGAGCTGGCGACGTCAAAATTCCCAGCCCACAGCTAACGTGCCTAACACTACTTCTGATGTCGTGCAAAGCGGACATGACAGTACTTAGGATAGGGGTAACGGGGAAATTGCGGGGTTAACGCCGATAATGGTTGCACAAAGATGTGCAAGACGGTGCCTGAAATCTGGCTGATATCTCATTAGAGAGATCGAACGACTCAACTTTGAGATGAGACTGTCGGTAAGTTAATTTTCCCATTATGTGAGTTTATATCATTGGAAAGGGCCTGCATCCCGTCAAGGCTGGACGAAAACCTGTTAACCTTATAGCTTACGACGTAGCAGGATAAATCCGAAAATCGAACTTCGATTCGACCGTAAGGCCATTTCGTCAACATAGCCGTGGCTAATCCATCTAACGATAGACATTTACTAAAGCTTTCAAAAATCTTGCTCTTTATCAGCTTGATGACGATGCGGCCTTACTTACACTACTGAAATTGTTTAAGAGCTGGCACTTTGCTAACTACTTATGGTCTTATGGTGCAGGATATTTTCGAAGGGCACTTCAGTCTTAGACAATACTATGTAGTAGGTTTTCCCCATGACTATAATCATCGGCTAAGCAATAATAGAAAGTCTAGTCAGACCCTAAAGTAGACCGTCAACGCTTTTTCTCTACATTTGGCCCAGCGATGCCTCGCCCGAGAGCTCTCGACTGTCAAGTGTGTATTGCTTACAGTACATAATGAGGAAGATGGGAGGTGTCAGCCGAGGTATTGATGAACAAAAATATCGCCGAAATTGTTACTCCTACGAAAAGAAACAATTAAATCTTGCAATTGCAAATTTTATAATGCAAGATATTGTCAAAAGAACTGTTTCTAACCCGTTTTAAACCCCTTGAAAAAAGTTTACTAATGGGGTGTCGACGGGGACTTTTAAGAGGTTGTTTAAAATAGCAAAAAACCATGGAGGTAGAAATTTTCCCGCTGACAAATACTAACTTTGCTGGTCTATATGGAGAACAATTTTTTTAATCGTGATATGGAGATCTATTTAAAATGAGTACTCTGTATTAAGTATTGTCAATAGTTAACTACATGCCTGGAAATTGCAGTCGACTGCAGAAATTGCTATCTTGAATAGGCTCTTACACACAACACAGCTTAGGCGGGAGGAAATTAGGGAAAGGGAGATTGGGAAATTTTAACCTGACAAATGTTGCAATTGAGCCACAATTTTTTGGCATGAAATTATCACTGTGCAACATGCCAGTGGCTTCACAAGTGCAATTCTTGCCAGTAGAATTGCCTCAATCACTGGTACTTAGATAAATCGCCGTGTCCTGTGTGGGATTCGAACCCACGCCAACAGAGGAGAAAATCTGCAGACGTGCGCCTTAGCCCGCACGACCACCGGCGTGGAACTAATAGAAACTGAGTGCTCTTATGACATGAGATGGGAATCTCATGGGAATAAAGCAATTGATAAATGTCCTTAACTAGTATTAAATTTATATAAAAGAGAAACGAATCTAAATGTCTCTTAACCTAAAATAAAACTGCTTGACAATGCATGCAACAAAATTTATTTTGTTTACGTGTTTATCACATAAAATATATAACAGGATTCTAAAGAATGCCTTTTCAACAATATTCTTGGATGTTGAATAACTTTGGAGGGATTTCGAGGACTTGTAAATACAACTAAGTTGAAAAGCAAAAAGTCTTATTGCTTAAGGAAGTTTTAATTGTGCATATGATTTCTCTACGAAATATCTAGCTACAATAAATTTATTTATTTATTTTTTTTTGTAATTTTTTAGGATATTGCCAAAATTATACTCCAGAAATTTCGATTTAATTTCTGTTATTTTTCTTCTGTTGAGAGGTCTTCTTCTATGCTACTGACCTCAAAACGCAAGAACAACAGGATGGTAACTGAAATAAATCCTTTACTATTCTTCCCTCGCTGGTTAGGCTAACCAAACTTCTGTAAACATATCTTTGTTTACATTCTGTTGTATATGAGTTAGGAAAACTGTCTGTCATAGCACAAGTGTCGCCATTAGCTCTAGAAATGGAATTTAAAATATTAATTGCTATCAAAAATTAACTGATTTGAAAGGGGGACTTACAAACACTCCTCTATTTTTACACCTTGAATATAATTCGGCTGATTTACAATCCAGCTCCAGTTGTTATCTTTTGTACGTGCAGATTGAGGATAAATAATTCTTGCCGAACTTTTACACAAAGTTTCCTCTTCAAGTGCATCGGCCCTCTGTGTAATATTTAGATCCCCGTCGGCCATTTCGTCTGCACCAAAAAGATCCTGGAATTTTTCATATTCAGCTTTAAGAATTTCTTCGATCTGTTCCTGCGGATAATCTGGCACTTCTGTACAAAATGTTTCTCCAGAATTCGCACAATCAGGGCCCGCCTTATTTTGTGGACGAAGTTTATTTTCACCCTCAGCTGAAATGAAGGAGTCAACAATTTTAGCATAGAAAAGGTGTTGGTCTTTCTAAAGGAGGGCACTAGGGTGAAAGTTTATTGCAACAACGTAGTGATTGCAATTAGTATTACGAGGATATTAAAATATTTTAACCTTAGTTGCTGTTATCCTTTCCGCATTGGAAATAAATCTCGGGACGTCTGTATTAGTAACTCAATACGCCACTCTTAAGGTAAGACCTATACCTTAGAAAATATTCCAAGTTTTGTAGTACTTGGGATCTCTTCCACTACATCATTACACAAACAGTTCCAGTTTATATAAGTGGTGTACGATATACTATTACTAAAAGTTCACGGTCTTTAATCACAAAAATAGAACCGTGACCTGTTTAACCACGGCTTACAGAATATTAAATTGAGTTCATTTACCCATCTTCATATTAAACGAAGGAAGAAATGTGTTAATATTAGGCTTCCTGACATGCATCAGTTAGTATGGTTAGACCATTTGATAGGGCAACAGAAAAAAGAAAAAAGTTAGTAATGTTAGTGCTTTAACATAAGTTAGACGATTTTTCAGTTCATATACATTGCTTATACCCAAACCAAAGGGGTCCGCAACGCATACATGCGGTGAATAGGTTCATACTTACCATAGAAATTGATATACAAAAGGGGGACACCTGTCATGTGTTGACTATTAGACCTGAAGAACGCCTTGATCCTAAGAGTCAATATTGGAACTGGTGGATGTAAACTATTTCAGCAATCTTACGTCATCTTTCCAAAGAAGTCACACCAAGAAGATTAAGCCGTTCGCGATACGGTGAAAGAATCATAGAATCATTCCAAGGGAGATGCCTAAACGCAAATCTAATGATTCTGCACTGAACAGACTCAATACGACTGATGTCGATGTGTACAGCGTACACAGGTCGAGAGTGGTCGCACGAACGAGTTATATAGTGTTAACGAAATCCAGCAATCAGAGAACTCCCCGGACCAGCGTTTAATGAAACCCAGCATGGAGTTACCTCTAGACATAGCACAATTAATAACGGATACAAAATCAAGCATGGAATCAAGACGCCGAAGTCGTTAACAGATTGAACACGAGGATTATTGGTTGTAACCCACACCAAGAACAAAAAATATTTAAGTGTTCCTGCAGTCACTGATATCAAGGACATAAAGGAAGAAACCTTCATGTCGTCAACATAAATAAGCACCTTAGAATACCTCAAAAGATGCACAACATCGTCTATAGAAAGGACAAAAATAAGAGGGCCAAGGTAACTACCCTGAGGCATTCCACATGCGGCCTCTATGACTCTCAATAGAGAACCACGAAAAAGCACTTGATAGAAGGACTAAAGGACGTTCCGCCATAGTTTGTGATGGGAGGAGCACAAAAGTGAACATTTAATAAACCATGATCGAGCGCGGAAAGGATAGAAGTTGACGGAGCAATTGAAATGTTTCAGCGTTCGGAAAATATATGCGGAATTAAATACATAACATATTTATATTGAAGATGGAGGTCTGAAAATTTTTAAAGGTATCCTTGATGCCAATCCATATGGAGACGAGATTTTCATCTCGCAGAAGGAATTGGTTAGACATGTTCAAAAACGAATGGACACACAGCTGCGTAATGTTAAATAGTATAAGAAAAGTTTGAGCAATTGAGCTCTTGGCGCTTTGACAAATCGAACCCGATTGAACCCAACTGACGGGAACTCCCAGCACTTTTTTTGTTGTCTACCTAGGCTAAATTCATGGTGCAAATGATACGTTGCGGAGGTAAATAAAAACTCTACAAATTTTCAGGTAATTAAAAGTATCTACGAAAACGCTGTCCTGTCGAATACATGTAAAACTCAAATAAAATTTCAACCACCCTGTCTGCCAGCTGGCCCCAAAGCACCATTTTTCAAAATCCTTTAAGTTCTGGTTCACGCGACAGCATAGCTAATACCTTTTTCAATCTCTTCTAGGAGGAGTTTTCATGTCCACCAGGTATGTCTTATGTCGCCATCTTGGATTTATATAGATATATATATATATATATGGGACGATCCACGTCAACCAGATCAGAGCTACGACCAAAATTAGTAGCAACCAAAAAAGTCGACCAAGGGCTTATTTTAAAGCTTAGATCGTATACTTTCAAGTGCCGAGTGCGCCTTTGAAAAATCCAATATGGCGGCCGGAAGACGGAGAAAAATCGAGTGTCCAGCAAAAAAATATTGTAAAAATAAAAGTACGCAACCGATCAGGTCGTTTTTTGGTTCAAACTGTAGCTGATAGACGCCCCTAAAAAGCTGATGTGGTAGGTTGACAAAATCCAAAATGGCGGACCCAATATGGCAGTCAAAAATCCAAATTTGGTGTATGTGGGTTTTGGGGATCACTGATCACGAATCCCACGTCAAATTTGTCAAATTCAAGATGGCGGACGAGATTATCGAAAATCAGTTAAGATCCTTGAGCAACTCTTATTATGAATTGGCAGATGGTCTCATACGATTAGAGGTAAGAATATGTGATGTTATGTAGCGTCCCTACGTGATACGCTTTTTCATAGTTACATCTATAGGATTTCACACCTTCCGTACAAGCTAAAATGAATTTTGCCCATAGGCCGTTTGAGCGAAAGGCTTGTGTTGAAGAATGAAGAGCGAGTCCAGGAATTGGAACTACGCCCCCAATTAAACCAAAACGTTTCAGTTTTCACTGCTTAATCTTATTTTGTGGATCACAAAACACTCACTTCGAATAATACGCTTAATTGTAACCTATCTTATGGTAGTAACCATTACCACAAATAAATACATAAATATTAATAATTTATACTTAGGACTAGGCATGCAAAACTTGTCCTTCTTTAATGAATCTTAACTAAATTATTATAAATAAGGCATGCACAAATTAGTTTCGTATGGTACTTAGCTGGAGATAGGAATTCCTTGGTAAACGGCGTGCTCAATCCCAGGCATATAAGCAGATATCAGATTCCCAGTCCGCTTAGGACTTTTATTTTCTGTACGTGTTCGCGTCTCTATCACTGTCAGGGAACTCCTCGTCTGTATACATTACAAAATTTGCCAATAAAATTTGCACTTGGATTCTTTGAAATTACCATTTAACTTACCCAAATGGGGCAGATGACATCTCATACTAGAGGCACCTGACACTATCACAATATAATTCTCCACTTTTTTGTTCTAAACACTCTACCAAATAACACTATTATTTTAAAATTTTAATTTCAATTTTATTGTGATTTTTTCTAGCCACTCTCGAAAGTACAAGACGCTCCTCGTGGAAAAGTCACCAAAGCATGGCCTCTAAAAGATGTTAAGCCATGACTACCAGGAGCCATTTTTGATATGCTTTGAACTTGGATCAAGCATTAAAGACGGTTATTTTTTATTTGAATATTTTAAATTGATATTTCATTTTCTTAAATTCCTTCAGAATTTACTGACTATTTGAACATTATAGTAATGAAAAAGCCGGTTTGGCATACCAAACACACTACAGTTAATATCAACAGCTATGTATAATATGTTGTTCTGTTTAATTCTAATATAAATTTTGTTGCACATTTGGAGCTCAATATTGGATTATTAGAATCGGGAAACCTTACTATAATTTCTTTATCTGAATTTTCAAAAATTGGCTACTTAAATTTACATACAGCAACTAACGATAATATCTTATATTTCTATTAATTAGACAAAGTCTAGAATAATACTGATGGCTCTTGATAAGGAAGAGTGCAGCGCCGTTTCGAAGCTCAGTGTTTACTGCCATAAACCACGGTTCCATGTTTGTGAAGTTAATAGAGAAGTGGGATGATAACAAGAAAATAATTACTGATTAATATCAACCTCCGATGGAGCTAATAACTGCGGAGATAAAAAAATTTCAGTTTATTCCATTCTCTTAACACTTGACTGCCCAAATTAGCATAAAAGCTTTCGTGAGAAAATTACTTGGTCAAATGCATTTGTCCGGAGAGAGCTTTTAAGTGCCGGTCCCCAGGGACCGGCGTGGCATTTAACGTGTTAACAGAGAATGATAAAAACCATAGCGCGACCAGGCTTTGTCTATAGAGGGCAGGCAAGGTTAGCTAAAAAGAGAACGTGGGCTTTTGGATTCATCCTGACACCGTGAACATTGTATGTCTATCATGCCCTTCTCTAGGGTGAATAATCAATATACCTCCTCCTGACAAGGTTGGTATTGACTATGGAGTTAGATAGAACAACTCGTCAGGCCATAGAATTGCTTACCTTCTGCTTCATGGCCTCTCGATTGCAAGCACAATCTCGCGTTAAAAATTGTTCTAAACGATTTTATGCCATTATATGTTAGTGTACGCATTCTGGGTCGGCAAAGAATAAACAACTCTCTTTCAAGTGTGATTCAAGACACACTGTACCAGGGAAGGTAAAGTTAAATGATTTGGGGTTCTCGAATTGTCTCTACAAAGTAGCATTAAAGTAGCATGGATCCAAATTATTTTTTGTGTTAATTAAAGAAGACTTGTATAGGCCTTCAATTTAAAGACAACAGAAGAGGTATCAAGTGGAATGGAGAGCTCCACATATTAACTCGTATTTTAGTACCTATTTGCCAAGCTATCTGGGAACTATCAGAATATAAAATAACGATTGTGGATTCTCTCTTCAATAACTATCTGTTTTTACTTCCCGAGGTTATCTGCTAATATTTTTCGAAGAATAATTTTTCATACATCTTTTGGAATTTGTCAGTCCCTAATATCGATTTTCACCAGAATCGCGAGATGAACCACGCTAAAGCTGCGATGTTTTTTTCAAAACATACAGACTTCTACTCCCTACTACTAAGTATTTTGTATTTTTAAAGATCTCAAGCATGACACTATTTAACCCGTGGATAGACACTAAAGAATCCTTTTATTTATATAGAGTGATACGGAAAAATATGTTCCAATATATGCTAATCGATTATTTTGGGTGTCCTGATCAATTTTTGTTCCGATATACTCCCCCTAAGATCCTCATACCATCATACCTATTTGTTAAATTGTAATGTTTTCGTCTTAGGAGAGCTGCTCTTGCTTAAAGTATCCGAAGTCCTGTAAAAGATATCGCAGGACAATGAGGATTATTGGGAAGCACACACCCCTAGCTTTCAAACAAAATCTAATAATCTGCAATCTACTCACAACTTTGAGAACTAGATACACTTTAATGTCAGACTTTCTAAAATTAAAGTAAACAATTCAACATTTTATCCTTCGTCCTACAAAATTGTCCCTATAGAAGTATTGTTTTTTTCAAAAAAGTTGCGCCCATCAAGGACCATTCAAAAAAAGTCGCGTCCATATCATCAGTCGTTCAGAAGATATTAATATTAATAGATCAGACACGATCGACTCGACAATTTTGTGCCTGGAGTCATGCATTTTATGTGAGAGAGCACAACAAACATTTCCAATTTGGAGGTGATTTGTAGTGGACTGTTCTTAGTGATTTATTAATATATTACTGCTCTCCATCCGATGTAAAATGTGGTTTATGCAGAACGAAGGATAAAATGTTGAATTTTTTACTTTAATTCTTAAAAATTGGACATTAAAGTATATCTAGTTCTCAAATATGTGGATTGGGAATTTTAAGGTGCCGCTGCAAAGCTAAGAGCGTGTGCTTTCCCAATATCATTGTCCTACAATGTCCTTTCCAGGACTTAGGACATTTTAAGTAAGAGCAGCTCTCTCCAAAGACCAAAATTTTCAGATTTCTTTCTAAGTGAAACGATCGATTCGATCACATCAAGCCGACTTGATTACCGTCAATGTGCCGATCGACTCGCCTCAATGAATCTATGACATCATCCAATGCATTCCTATTACAAATACCTTAAGAATAGATAAAAATCGTTTAAAAATTTTCAGGTAGTTTGC
Source organism: Dasypogon diadema (assembly GCA_006980735.1). Taxonomy (NCBI): domain Eukaryota; kingdom Metazoa; phylum Arthropoda; class Insecta; order Diptera; family Asilidae; genus Dasypogon; species Dasypogon diadema. The sequence goes on along the minus strand of QYTT01085294.1, from coordinate 13,490 downwards.
TTGATTCAGTATGTCACAAAATAAATGAGAAATTTTCTGTAAAAGTTAGTAATGAGCGTAAAACTGTGAAGTATTATTTACTCTAGTAATAAAAAAGAAAAATTTTTTTAATTTCAATATAAGAATCATCTACTGAATATATCTATCAAACCATAAAAATGCAGCGCTGCTGCTACTGAAACTCCGCGCCAACATTGCGTTTCATAGATATATACGTATTCGCTATTACCTCTCTTACCTCTTGAAGGTGTTGTGATCGGAATAGGTGTTACAATAGGTATCTGATTTCTACTTCCTAACCCAGTATTGCTCTGTTGCCTAGACTGAGATAAAGCCGTGTCATTAAATACTATATTCAATTTTCCATCAGGATTTCTTTGTACTTTAAATACACCGTCATCGTACTTCCTGCCTTCCTGATCGCTTTGAACTGCACCCGATTCCTGTGGTGGGTTTCTATTGTAAAACTGCGGTGTGTTAGTGTGTTGTGAATACAGCTGAGCTCTTAGCTAAAATATGAAAAATAAGTTACTCGCGATTAGAATATCCAGATTAATTAAAAATATGAAAATATTAACATTTTGCTGGAGTCCGGATGATACTCGTTCAGAACCAGGTTGGTCTGCCTGCTATAAGAAATTTATCTTTGATCAGTTCTAAAACAAGATATTATCAGAAAGACACTACAAACCGTTGGACCATTCAATTCCTCATCGTAATCATATCGACTGTTCTGGTCTGGACGGAATTCTGATTGGGTGTCGTCAGGCACACGTGCCTGTGCTGGTGCTGGTGCATTGAAATAGTGAGATCTGTAGGCTAGGACCTAAAATAAGAGAATGTTTAGACTGTGTTTCGCTGTGACAAGTGCGTAGTGTTTTCTTGTAATAATTACTAAGGTAGGAAGACTAGATAGCAACCGCTACTTCAAATTTTATTTATTGGGGAAAATGAGATAAAACCGAGACGCTACAAAAAAATAATTAAATAACAAATTTAAATCTTCAGGATCTCATCCCACAAAACTTTTGTGAGCCCATTTTTTACACACAGTAGCTGACTCTCGCGGAACTGCTACTGATCACTTAATGATGACATTATCAAAATACTCGCCTGGGGCAGAGCGAATCATGTCGAGTTTAATGCATCCAAAGCTGTTTAATTTTCCTCAAAAAATCCCCAAACTCCCTCCTCTTCTCTTCGTTAATGATTTTCCAACCATCAGCTATGGATCTCGTTAAACTCCTTATTCATACACATTTAACCGTGAATCAATATTATCAGGACGGATATGGATACATAGCTCAAAAACCAAAAACAATACGGATTCCGACGAGGACGTTCCACCGTAGACGCAGTGCAAGAAGTGGTTGCCGCGTCTCTCACGATGAGATGGCAATAGATGTGGGACAGTGATGATAGGGGA
>QYTT01085294.1:0-12044 GCA_006980735.1 Dasypogon diadema | reverse complement strand
TAAAACCGAGACGCTACAAAAAAATAATTAAATAACAAATTTAAATCTTCAGGATCTCATCCCACAAAACTTTTGTGAGCCCATTTTTTACACACAGTAGCTGACTCTCGCGGAACTGCTACTGATCACTTAATGATGACATTATCAAAATACTCGCCTGGGGCAGAGCGAATCATGTCGAGTTTAATGCATCCAAAATCCAAAGCTGTTTAATTTTCCTCAAAAAATCCCCAAACTCCCTCCTCTTCTCTTCATTAATGATTTTCCAACCATCAGCTATGGATCTCGTTAAACTCTCGTTTGACGTCCGACGAGGACGTTCCACCGTAGACGCGGTGCAAGAAGTGGTTGCCGCGTCTCTCACGATGAGATGGCAATAGATGTGGGACAGTGATGATAGGGGACGATGAACTGCTAGATTGCTGCCACGGACTGAACCATGTTTTGGGCAGAAAACACGGCGAAGTGACTTCCACCTCACGCAGTTCCTAAGCGGACACGGGCTTCACACGGCCTCTGGTACTACCTTCAGGCAGGGCTGACTCACCGGAGTTCCCGTATTGTGGAGATAGTAGGGATGACGCTGAGCATACGATTTTTGTCTGCAGCCAGTGGGCGGATGGGAGAGCAGCTGTGGGGTTGGTTCTGGACCGGTTAACACCAGAGAGCATAGTGAGGCTTGTGCTGGAGAGCAAGAGCCATTGGGCGCTAGTGGACTGAAGACAAAGACTATTGCGAATAATTTAATTTTTAGTCACACTTTCTATTTTTAGCTCCCATCTTATGAATTTAAAATTTCTTACGATAAATCAAAACACGCCAAATACTACATCCTAATTATTATGTGAGATGGATACAGCTACTTCCTATTTGGAAAGTGTTGTTTGTTACAAAAGTGGCAAATACAATATTGTGATTCGTGGAAATAAGTACGCAAATAAGGAACTAAAACTACCGTGTGTAATTTTAAGAAAAGGTATGCGATCTTTGGGAAGTAAGTAGGTATGAATAATGAATAAATGAAATGGAAATACCCTACTTCCCTGTAATCGCAGATAACGTAGGATAAAATTTAGTGAATGGCAGTAAACGTTCTATTGGAAATCGAAATTTTAATGTTATTGATTTTTGATCGATATTGACTTAAAGCAATACCAAGAGTTAGTTTTAGGTCGCTATAGAATGCGATCGTATTTTGTCTTTGCTGAAGACACTGGGTATCCAGCATGATGGGTATTCTCATGCATTGTACGTAGTCTGATTATTTCCAACCAAACCAAAGTAGCATTTCGGAGAAATTTAGAAATTATAATTCAATAATTTTCATGGTTTCTTTGGACCAAGATGGGTACCAGACTTTGCCGCATAGATTGTCATCATCATGTACCCATATTGTACCTGATCAATAACGTACTACATTAAACTAATAATGTAATATCCCAACAAATCAGCTGTTAAATTCATTTTTGACCCCCATGTTCTTGGATTTGCCATTATTGCAGTGCTGATATATTTCATTGTAGTGCCTCAGGCATTGTTATTTCCCATTAGCGCAAATGCTAAATCAATCTACCGGATTTATGACTTAATGTTTTTTTAATTCTCTGAAAGTCGCACGTTTTGTGCAAAAATTTATCTCTGTCGTCAGCAGATTTACGTGATCTTTCGGGTCACGTATTAAGATGTCAATGTACTCTCCTTTTAGACTTAAAATTACTGCCAATATATCTCAGCTGCCTAAACTTACATATCATCTAAGCTCTGACCTTGGGTCTGATCGCATAAGAAAAAAACATGCATGTAATTTACGGTTTTATGGGAAAACAAGGTTCTTTACTTTAAACTTATGAAAGAGGTGTCAAACTATTATATTCGTCTTTTATCTTTCCATATCTGAAATAATTTGTCCCTGCTTTTTATTGCCGTTTCTATTATTGTAAAACATAGTGGACAACTCTGTAATGCACACAGCATAGACGGAGGAAAATTTAGCGAGGAGGAGAAATATCTCTACACTGGAAAGCGTTACATCATTTGAAGCGTCCGAATTTTTACTAAATACTAACTAAAGAGTTTTTATTTCTTTAATGTAATAACAATTAACCTAAAAACTTCAGAATTGGGAAGTTAGTAGCGTTAAAGTTAGGACAGTAATATTTGAAAGTTTAAAGAACATAAGAAATACGAATGTAATGTCTGGTGGCTTGGAGGCTATTAACGTCCCGTGCAACAACTGGGTAGAGTACAAAGGATGGTGTGCAGAGGGATTACGGGCGCTCTTGACACCACACCACATCCACATCTGCACCAATAGCTCTTTTGAGGCCGCCACCGCTGAACCTCCTTGTGAAGAAGATGGCAGTGGATGCGGCACTCAGGATGTGTAGCGACGGTACATGGTACTCGTCAGGAACTGAGTATGACCATAGTAGAATCCTAGATCACGTAAAAAAAAACTCGCCACACCGAAGGACAGGAGAAAGAGGGCCAGGATAACCGAAAGGTTTTGCAAAACATTTTTTTAGTAGTAACAGATCACTCCCATAAAAGAGACCGGGATATATTTTTTATACACTCGGACGGATCTAAGATTGAGGACACAGCAGCCGTAGGAATCTTCTCTGAATGCAAGATTGTAGGAAATTACATTTACGATCACATCATAGATTTCGTTCAAAAGTGATTCCGAGCATAATTTGATCGGTATCAATTTTTACGTGTATGTTGATTCCGATCAAAAGTGATTCTGATCATATTTTGATTTGGTTTGCTGATATGATCGGAATACGCCGGTGGCTGAGCGAGCTGATCCGCACGTCTGCAGATTTTTTCCTCTATGGTAGCAGGTTTGACGTGACGGTTTATCTGAGTACCAGTGGGTGAGGCAATTCTATTGACGAAAGCTGTTCTTACGAAGCCACTGGATTGTTTCTGTGTTGATGTGATCTCTCAAGCTTCAAAATTTGGTATGAAGCTTTTGGCTTATGAGGTCATACATTATCATGTAGCAAAACAATATTTTGTTAATTCTCAAGGGAGATATTTCCTGTGTGCCTGTTGTACTCGTTTGCCTCTATACTTTTGCAGCTGACGTTTTATTATGCGACAAACCCCTCGTACCTCGCCGAAGTTATCATTCATACACTCGAAATTTGTTGATCTCACAAAATTTTGACAAATGTGTATCGATCACGGGTTCCATAGTCTTTTATCGTAGGCTTTGTTCCACTAATACCTTTAGGACCTAGTCATTAAAATTTAAGACCTATCTGTACTGGGTTCATCCCTTAAACTCATTATTATTAATTTCATATTCCCTGAAAGAACTTGTGCGAACCACTATTATATTTTCCTATGAAATAGGAATGTGTTGTCGTATAGCTGCAAATTTTGACGGTCAACCTTTGGCCCTTATTTGTATTCTCAGAATATAAACGTAAAAAATATGTTGATTCAAAAATTTTCACTTTTTTTTACAATAATGCAGTATTCATTATTAAGAAAAGTTTTTTAAAAACTTGTGTCCATACATATTTTAGCGTAATTATTTGACCTATTGTACATCCTTCAGCTAACTTTATTATCGAATTCAATTCCACTAATTAAAAATTCTTTAATCTGAGTGAATCACCAATCTAGGATTTTTCCATTACTAGTTCAAATTAGCCTTTTAAATTAATTGCTTTGTCATGAATGCTTTGATTTCATGCCTTTGATTTTAGCTATTTGAAATTTACTAGGCATTATATTATTAATTAAACCATTAATTAAATCAATTATTGTTTTCAAACTGTTGAACGGTGCAAAAGGAAGATTTCACCAATTTGGGTGTGAATTGGCTGTAATACGTTAGCTCTGCGTGTGCGATTAGACTTTCCCGGAATATGAAGATTAATTAGTTTTTGATTGATTTGCCGCAAACTCTATGATAATACACCTTGAGGAATCATAAATACGTTAAGAGCACATGTGCTTAGACCACACATGCGATCATGAATGATTGCTTAAGTGGAAAAATAGGGAGATACGAATAATTACATCAATTTCGTTCAATAAACTTACCCTTCAGCTCGCAAGTATTTTAAATAATAAAAGGACTTTAGAAAATTAATCAAACTAATAGCTGCAATATGGACAGAATGTATACGAAATGTGGGATGCTGGTTGATGTTAGATTAAAAGTTTAAAACACCCACCAAAAGCTGCAGTGTGTGCATCTGTAACAACTATCTCACCGTGATTCATAATTTTAGATAGGTTCTGAGGAAATGTTCGGCTATAAAATTATTATTTTAATTCCTGCAACAGAATCAGCGTAGCAAACGATAGGTTCCTGCGTTGAGGTCGAAGGAGGCAAAACAAAAAAATTTGTTAATTTAAAGATTATTAAGTAATTCTATGGCATTGGCTGTCAAAAATTAAGATTGACAAATTTGTATCTTTGCTTACTCCAATCCTGACGCAGAAGTAACACGTTCGTTGCGTTCATTCTGTTTCAAGGGTAAATAATAGAAAGTTTTTAAATTGTTCACTCTCAAACTACTTACTGTCCTACTTAACGCGCAAACAAACAAAAAAAAGATTTCTTTTAATAAATACATGAACTGGGAAAGCTCAAGAAAAGGACTACAAAGGTTAATTCTTCAAATATTATCAGAGGGTCAGGTTGTGAGCTGGAAATTTTATTAATTGTTTCCCACTTTACAATAATAATAAGAATAATAAATCTATTAAAGAAATATATACAAAGGCCTAACCCTTAAAAATTACATTTGCATAAAATTAAAAAGAATTTATTACAATTAGGTACATAGGATACAGTGGTCTAGGCAAGCAGAGACTAAAAATAGATTCAAGTGGAACATACTGGAAAATAGCATACATCAATCCAGACAATAATCCAAGTATTTCTGCTTAAATTGACGTTCAGTAGAAGCAACTTTACATTCCATAGGTAAACCAGTCCATAATTTCGCAGTGTACACAAAAATGAAATTTTTAAATTGCGAATATTTGGACACTGGTATAAGCATATTACGCGTCCGAGTAGAATTTAGAAATTTGACGACAGTCAGATTTAAGCAAATTGACGTGGTCAGACCACGTCAATGTGGTGTTAAAGACAACTCCCAGATTCTTCACTTTATCCAAAACATCGTTACCCAGAGTGATCGGCGGAAAGCTGGAGGTTTTAAGGCTTCTCTTGCAAAAAGCTATTGCCTGGGTTTGCCAGGATTGAGAAGCAGGTTATTGCACTTGGCCCATTCACATATCCTCACCAAATCCACATTACTATCACACAGCATATCACACACTCTGTCCTTAGGTAGGTAGAGTTGAACATCATCCGCGTACTTTATTACATCACAATTTAAGTCAATTGCACACAAGTCGTCGATGTGCATCGCAAATAGGAGGGGTTCCAGAATCGAACCCTGTGGAACACCAAACAATAGATTAATACAATCCGAGTATACATTATCTACGTTAACACAGCAGGAGAGAAACCGAAGCGCAAATTCAGTTTATTTAATGGAATTTGATGGTCAACTGAGTCAAATACCTTAGAGAAATCAAGCAACAAGAGTATAGTAGTCCTGTCGAGATCAATATTTTTCCTTATATGCTCAGACAACCTTAACAATGCTGTAAGGGTACTATGTTCGTTGCGAAAGCTATTTTGATTTATGGAAAGAAGACTATGCCTCTCAATGTAATCCACAATCTGTTGATGCATCAACCTCTCCAAGATTTTCGACAGGAAGGGCCAAATGGTAATTGGCCTAAAGTCCACGCAGTGATCTGCAGAGGAATTCTTAGGAATAGGGATAACTTTTGCAACCCTCCAAACGTCAGAGTAAGATGAAGTTGTAAGAGTATGACTAAAAATATGAACCAGGAGAGGTAATATATAGGGCAGTATTATGATCACGATTAAGATACAAAAAAATAAATAAATAATTCCTTTACCACAAAAGCGTTCTCTATAAAAATGTCCAAAATAACTACAATGCGTTTTTTAAAGGATTTACACTCTTCAATGCAAATAAAAGGCCTGTAATTAATGGAAATAGGTACTCTGAACCGTATTTGAAGCGTTATCAACAATCCTAACCAAGAAATTTGATAATTAAGTAACGATAAATTTAATTTGTAATTGATTAAATTCAACGATACTTATAGTAATAAAATAATAAATATAAAGTGTTGCACACCTCTGGTTAGTTTCTCTGTATATAAAAAGTTCGCTTATGATTACATCACTAGTCAGACATAAAGTTGGTTTTGTGTTCTAGATTGAAACTCAATAAATACTATCGTGAATTAAATTTTAAAATTATCTCCATAAATAAATAAAAGCGACTAAGATTTGAATACTTCTTAAGAATTGTGCTCAAGAGTTGTAGTGGAAGAACAACATTGACTATAAAGAGTCTATTATAAAATAAACGAATGAATTCGAGTGACGATAAATAAATAATACAAGTCTTCAAAATATTTTCGTAAGTTTCCTAAAACCTGTAAAATTGTATGATCTAATTTACACTGTACATGTATTAAATTCCACAAAAGCATTAATTGAGATCACAAGCCGTGATTTCCTATAATGAAAATGCAATAAATAAAACCAAAACAAACATTTCCATAAAAAACTAGTTTGTCTCCAAAAACTGGTTGACTTGCAATCTCTTTTATTAGATCTGATCAACACAACTTGTCCCGATCTTGGTGGGTACCCTGATCTGGCCTAAACTGTTGTCACCTCCACTCACCCAATTTAAGAGTGATGCATTCACAACTATCAGCACAATCCACGTGTTTGTTTTGATCATGTTGAAAATAGAACAGCCAGGTTTAAGATCACTGAGAAAATTCCGTGTAAAAGTACACTATAGCCAATTTTCACTTTTACAGTTAAGCGCACTTGGTGTACATTTATTAAACACTTCCTCTGCCCCAATCACACTGATCACTTGTATGAAAATTAATGAAGTAAGCAAGACACTCCACATCGCCTACCGGGGTCAATATGTTAAGATTGATGGTGATAACTAAATTACTGAGGGAGATTGATAAATCGTGAAGAGAATGTTGCACTCTATCTAAGCCAAGTTGAAGATCGTTATACTGTTGTGACCTGTGTCTACTTTGTCTCAGACAACGACTGGTGATACTGGTCATGAATTTATGAATAAGCTGAGAACAGGTAGAATAAAATCAAACAGGTGAACCACAGCTGTTAGAGGTCGTATGGTCATCAACAGTAAAACCTGTTGGTTTTATATCAAACTAGTGTGGTGGATTCAATCCAGTTATTTGAAGAACCGATTGGAAATTTATTGTCTGAAAATTATCTTTAGTCTGGTAGAGAAGTGTTGGCTAGGTGTTGCCAGTTGTTGAAATCAGTGCAGAAATTATTCCAATATTATCACAAAACTACATATAAAATTTTAGTTATTATCTGCAGTAAAAGACAAGCATTAAATAGAGGAACAAAATTATGTAAAAGTAAATGATACGACGGTTGCAATTTACTTTTCAAGTGGAAAAAGAGGACTTTAGGAATTTAGAGGTGGAGCAAATTTAGAACTCGATCCCCTTATTTGTTTATTTTTTTATCGTATTGTAAATGTATTTGAGAATTTATTTTATGTTTTCGTCAGTTTTATAGTGTTTTTTGTAATTCTATAGGCAGGATAATTTTAAAAACAAATAAAGAATTTGACTTTATGGCTCTGTGCCAAACGACAACTTTTTACCTTAGATAAACTGAGTGAAGAAATTTTCCATGGTAGAAAAAATTAGAAGGCTTTCTGTTCCACTTGTGAGAGGAATTTGTGGCTAGGTAAAATTCATATTCACCACGCTATTGTCAAGATTTTGCTTCCAGTTGTCATAATTTTACTTTCTTTTAAGTGTAATCTAGGTTAATGAAAACAATAGTTCACTTAGGGCCTGTTCCAATCGAAGTGTTCGTTTTCGCCTCGTTTTAACTTTTTTTAGTTCGTTAGCTTGATTTTTGACATTTTGCCCCCCACCCCCCTCTTCATGATTAAGATCAGTCTGCCTAAAAAATTATTATAAATCACGTATTATTTTGGTTTTCAGCCACTTGATTTTAGTTGTTAAAGTTATCAACTTATTACAAATAAAAAATGAAATCAAGTCAATCGTTGACGAAGACTTGGATTGGAATAGACCCTTAGTATACCCCATAAAGATCGACAATGGTTGGTCGTGGATATATATAGATATATGTATATATTTTAGCAATGGCTTCATCACCTCATTTTCTAGTACATAGTTGAATTTCTATCCAGAATAATGCAAGCAAAATATAAATTAATATTTACTAGTTTTTAGTAATTCTTGGTCTTTGTTTTTTATTGATGATATTGCTTCAAGGCTTATGGATTTCAAAAGAAATTGAAAATTATTATAGTACATTAAATGCTTTTAGCAGAAGCACAATTTTTATGCTAAATATGTAAATGAACATTCCAATGGATTTTTTTTTCAGTCCGATAAATTACCACGCGCCTAGATGGATGGATGCGAGAAGACAGGTATAGGTCAACATGAAAACTTACTTGAAATGTTATGCAAATAATTAAGCTTTTACCAGTTTTCGGTAATATTTGCTGAAGAATTTTAACACTATTAAGCGTAATTGGAAAGCTTTGAGTTGCCGTTGCTGTCCGCCTTACATATATGTTCATCAAAGCTATATTTGCACATTTAATATGCTAAAAGATTGGAAGATTGGCTGACATCATTAAAATATAAGAAATATGGAGACAATATTATCATCTCTAAAATAGTAACTGTTTTGTGCTTGAACAATTACAGCGAAATGCGACCAAAGTTGTGAGAAGTTCGAGATTTGGATGGAATTTTGCATAAAGGTAGAATTTAGAGAAATAATAAAAGTAATTTCTAAATTTATCGCTGCTTTCTATATAAATGCAGAGCTCTCTTTGAAAACTCAATACATTTAAAAAAAATAAATAAAAGTACAACAAATAGGAGGAAAAATTTCTCGAGATGAAAAAGTTGTCAACATATCAGTGGCTTCGCATATACAATTCTTGTCAGTAAAATAGCCTCAACTACTGGTATCCAGATAAATCGACGTGTCCCGTGCAGGATTCGAACCCACGCTAAGATGGGAGAAAATCTGCAGACATGCAGACGTTCATTTACTTACTTCCGTCAACATACCTAAAAAAATCCAGTTTTTGCACTTTTTATTATGACAGAATTTAAGTTGAAATTTTCTTGTGTATGCAAAGGACACAATATTTTTCATAGCGTCATCTATTTTTTACACATTGTCATATATGTGTAAAAACTGTGTAGGAAAACTTTCGGTTTCGTTTAAAAACTTTTGAGTTTTTTAGACGAATCTCATATTGTCATCGAAAATGTTATTTTTATTAATATTATATAGGGTAGCTGGCTATCCTTAGGATTTCCTGGTCGTATGAAATGCTCTTTTAAATATTGGAAACATATTATTATGACAAGCGGGATTTGTTGTGGACATATGTTACCTTCTTCCAAGTGAGTTATCTTACTTCCATGTTTTCAATACCCAATTTTGTTTCGGCTTACGTTTCCAATATTAGCTGTGTTTTTTACATAAAGTCCATACAGATCCGAATCTCACTTAGACACATAATTGCAACAGCAACACAAGATCCCGATCTTTATACTCTTTATACAGATCTTGGATTTTGATCTTTAAAGATCTAAAAATTAGTATTTACTCTCACATATAGGTGCATTTTTCTAGCCATAGATATTGGTAGTACATGTTGTCAAACGCAAGCAAACATGTATAATATAAAATTGTAAGGAATAAAAAAACAATAAGTAAAATTTACGCGTTTGAAAAATTGCAAGTAATTACCTACAGCATAATAAACTAACGCCTTACAATTAGCAGCTGTCAACTTGAAAATGATTATCGATACTGCCAACGTATAAAACTAATTCCAATAAGACATCGATCGTTTTTTTTTTTTGCCTACCGATCTGGATCTTGTAGCAGAAAACAAACACAGCTACTGTGTGTTGAATACAAAGAACGTAGCTGCTTAGACAGTTCAATAGGCAAGAGGTCAATAGAAAAGAGCACTTTACCGGAAAGTGACAGGTCCCATGAAAGACAATGTCAATAATGTAAATTTTAATAATAGTACCAAATCTTAATTATTCAATGTCTAATTATTAGAAATTGTGAAACACACAATAAGCCTTAAACTTTGTCACAATAGGGAATAATTTTTGCCGGAAACATGTGTACTTTTCTGATTCTAATTAACTGGAACAGAATCGCCTTTTTGTCAAGCTTGGCTGATAACCGCCAGCAATGACAAGTACTTTTGAAATACTATAGAACAGCCGCACTTGATAAAACAAAATACTTTCAGAGGTAAAGTCATTTGACGATCACCTGTTGGAAATGGATAAATTTTTGAGATTTTACTTTTCCAATCTCATTGGCGACCCTGACTTCGTTTACCTCAAATTCTTGGTAACATCTGTTTTTCACCTTCAAGGTGTGAAATAAAGTGTACAAACGTTTGCTTTTCAATTATCAAATTTACAAGAACTGGCATTTCGAATTCCAAGAAAACTATATTTAAAAGCTTTCAAAACGATGAATTTTTATTCAACAAAATCTTTGCTCTGCGTTCTCAGAAAACGATTGCACTTGAAAATTGGCTTTATTTTGGGAACTCTGGAAATTGATAGTACCATATTTGGAAAAGAATAAGCAGTAAGTGTTGTATAATATTATCAAGCTGGTAGCTATTATTTCGAACCTACCATATTTAGGAATGCCGCAAGCATAAAAGCTGATATTATCCAGGTGCAGTTTTTAAACATTTTTGTAGAGAATTGTAGCAAAACCGGTAGAAATAACTTCGCAGTTAAACACTGCTCTTCACTATTTTGTATTATTTAAAGAAATATTGTGTTCATCACTTAAACCTGAAACTTCTTGAAAACACTGCTGTAGGCTCAGATTAACACTTGAGAACTAGTTAACTGCACATTTGGTTCGGTGGTCACTGCTCAACTGAATATTTCCGGTTGTACTGATCGTTGTTTTATTTACTTTTAGGTCAAAAGTTAAGAGCGACTGCGATAACTGAAACGACCGACAAATAATTTTACTGTTCCGCAAATCGAAGATCACACACTATTCCAGTTGAAGATCGCAACACTATCGCGCTGTCAGCATCTCAAATATACTAGAATGCTGCCTCGCTCATCTACGTATTTCGCGTTCAGATTTCGTGAGCCGACTGAAGCACCTGACCAAGAGAACAGGTAGATAGATTTTGAGAAGATAAACAAGTCTCACTATTGTTGACTTGACAGCAAGAACAAAACTTCTGGGATTCACTCAGAACAGGTGAAATTGTGCATGCTCCAAGCAGCTGAAAAATACCTGTTTATTGTGCGATAATTTTTGTAAACTTTTAAGAATTTTAGACACTGGCAAACAGTACTGCCAAGGTTTGTTGAAATCAATAAGACGAAAAAGAAATAAGAAGTTTTAAAAGTTGATTTGCATGTTCGGGCACTTTAACTTGCACTAAAATTAAAAAGATTGGATTTTGCAAATTCATGGAATTGGAGAATATTACTCTTAAAAACGAATGATGGTATTTCTAAGAAAAATTATACCTGAAAGGTATTTACGTTTAGTATAATGTTCAAAATTTAATGCGAGCAGAGATGGTTTGCTTGAGAAGCAGAAATAAAGATAAAAAGTTTTATCCATATGCGTAACTTCTATTTCTACCACGCACTATCTACAAAATAGCGGTGGGGAAACTGCTGCTTGCGCAAAAAGGGACATTCAACAACAGGTGGTCTCATTAAAGCACAATTGGAACATAAAGCATTGATCATTGCTATGTTGATTATAAAAATCACAAGCTATGAAAGTCACGAAGCGTCTTTTTGTTAAACCGCTCAGCCTTAGACCGAGCTGAGTCCCATTCTTCGATGAACCTTCATTTTCT
>QYTT01085293.1:0-19051 GCA_006980735.1 Dasypogon diadema | reverse complement strand
ATTTCTGCTTGGTAAACCGAGGTGCATCTTCCCAGGCTAACATAGCAGGACAAGTCCAGGTCTTCAGAGAATATCCCTGCACCTGCCCTGCCGTCAATCATAGATCCGTCCGTGAATATAAAAATATCCCCGGGTCCCTTTTCTGGAAGCGATCCGTCAGCAATAAGGGTCTTGTGAAACCTTTCGGTTACCCTGACCCTCTTTATCCTGTCCTTGGGCATCATTAGTTCCCTAATGCCTTCAGAAGTGACTAAGTTACGTAATCTTTTATAATTGTTCTTTAGGTCAATACTATCGTGTCTCTTCCAAAGTGTGTAAGCAAAATTACGCTCATGAAATAATAACCTAATATGATCATTAATCCAAGGCGAATTGTGTCCTACCACTGCTGTACGTTCCGGTGCAAATGTATTGTAGAGATAATCAACGGTATTGGTGAAATAATGGACTTGTTCTGTAGCATTATTAGTTGAATAAATACAACACATGATATTCGGAATTCAATTGATAAAGATGAAGTGACAGTACTTGTTCTCATTGATTTTTCAAGGGCGTTTTTGATAAAATCGATCATAAGTTGTTGATTCATAAACTCATTGAGTATTTTGAGTTTTCCGGATCGGCATGTAAGTTAAGTTGGTCCTATCTTACCCAGCGTCAACAAAAGGTCGTATGTGTTGCTGAGTCATCTGGTTTTTTACATGTCTCTAGTGGTGTACCTCAAGGATCTATTCTTGGACCCCTGTTGTTCTCAATTTTTATTAACGACCTCCCCCTTATCTTTCGGGACTGCAGTTTTCATATATATGTTGATGATACACAGCTGTACATATCTAGACCACTGGAATTAATCGAGGACGCCGTTTTCCGACTGAATGATGATCTTGAACGCTTAACTATGTGGGCAACAGAAAATTCGCTACTCCTGAATCCTTCTAAATCAAATGCCATTATTATACATAAAGATACTCTTGGCACTTCTTTCTTTCCCACTGTCAACATTAATGGCACTACGATTCCATATAGTAATACTGTTAAAAATCTTGGTGTTATTTTTAATAGAACCTTAAATTGATGACTGCTCACTTTACACCGCGTGATACTCGTATTATGTTGGTAAAATCATTAATAGTTCCCTTAATTACGTACTGCTGTGAATTATTTTGTAAGCTAGATTCGCTATCCTCGAAAAGGCTTAATGTTGCTTTTAACTCTGCTGTCCGCTATGTGTACGGATTAAGTCGTTTTGATCATGTCTCTCCCTATGCTGGAACAATCTTGGGGTGCAACATAGATGTTTATCTCAGTTGTCGCACTCTTTTATTTCTTCATAGAATTATTACGACAAAAAAGCCTATAATAAAAGCCTATGTTAAGCTAAACTTTGTGTCATTTGGCCGTACTTTCACGTTGCCTACGCCTATTTTTCGTTTTCGTGTGACTGAACAGCAATTCCTTGTTCGATCCATTAGACTATGGAATGCTCTTCCACTTCATATAAGAAGAAGCAGCGGTAGGCCCAATTTCGCAAATATCCTTTTTGATTATTTTTGCAATATGTAATTTTTCTTAATATGTTTTTTTCTTTTCTGCTTTTTTCCTTCTTTTAGTTTTAAGTTTATTAGATCATAATGTTTTAGATTTCAGTTTTCTTTTCCTTTCTTCCCTTTTTTCATTCATTCCTGCACTTACCTATAAGATGTAATCTTACTAGTGTAGTCGTTAGAAAATAAATGAATTTGAATTTGAACACAAGTCCATCCTAATTCCATTCCTTAAAGAGCTCTTATATGTTGATAAATTTTTGTAAGTAACATTATTAAATATCAAATCTGTAAGGGCAACAGAATCAAAAGTTGTAATTTTCGTAATTATTATAAGAACTATTCTTTGAAGGTTAAAGAAAAACTAATTTTGTCCGAATTTTAGGAGGCAAGTATCTCAATATCATGACATTAACACAATTAAACCCGAAATGAAATTAGACATTGAAGTGCTTTTGAATCAGATGTATAATAGTGCTGTAATATTCAACCATATTGCCTTTTATTAACAAGATATATATCAATTTTTAATTTTTTTTCAATTTGTGTGTAATGTTCCTTGGCATTCTCTCCCTCTTCTGTTAAAATATAACAGAGGAGGGATCCAAGTTATCGCTGGAGGAAAAATGCTTCTGGTTACATCCCAACGGGTTTTGAAGAGCACAAAATAATTTAGAATTTATCCAACCCCAAAAGCATAGAAGATAAGCAAGAGGAAAATTGGAATTTATTACATTAAAACACCCCAAAATATGTTGTATATACATCAGCTTTCATTCATCCTCTTGAGCTGCCTGGTATTCGAGTCTTTTCCATCAACCACCCACCCTGGATTTTCTTTATATTTATTTTCATTTCCTATTAGAGTTTTTGTATACTCCTTCTGTAACACTTTGTGATTTGAAACCAGCATGAACAAATTGGTATTTTCCTTGAAGAAAAAAAACAAAAAAACATGAATACCTCACAAATCAGGTAAGTTCGCGAATAAATTTCTGACCTTTATCACGTAGTATACTAAACATTTCCAAGTCCCCTTAAGAAAAGGGAAAGCCAAAGTAACAATGAGCCCTGATAAACAATTTTCTGCAAAAGTTTTGTGTCATCACAACATAAATGTTACCGTGCTGGATAAAATAGGCACAAAAGGAACTGAAAATGTGCGTCAGAATGAGGCTCTGAAGCAATTCTGAATTGGCGAGTAATCATATACAAACACATTCACAGAAGTGACCTCATGGGTGCAGTTCCACACACAGTTCCCAAATTTGTTACATTGTCATAAAGAGATGGCGAAAATTACATTTCTCCTTAAATACGGTTACGTTGTACGTGCACAGAGTTTTTTTTTTGTTTTTGCTGCTGTTGCTTCAAGAAGGAGTCAAGTCCTTCCTTCTAGCGTATACAGTTTCACAGTACATTGTGACTACAACTTTAAGGAAAGTTTGAACTTCTATACCCAGAGTAGATGAAGTAGAAGTACGTGCAGCTGGGAGTTGATGGCGTCAAGCCAATGTCAGAGGAATTTAAATACTTATGTTAACATGAGAGTGATAAATTTATTAATTTTAAATACGCTTTTAATTATGAGTTCATGTCGAGGTAAACTTGTAACTGAAGTAATGATTATGGAAACAAGCAGTTCTATATAAAACATAGAGAATAAATTTCCAACATATATGTACAAACATTTTAGAATTAGCATTCTTCTCTACGTATCTCTGAATATTTCGATGAAAACAAAGAAATTTATGAGCGAAGTAGAATAAGCTAAGTAGAAGCAAAACCAGGTAGAAAAATCTTAACACAAGTATTAATTACACAGTGTACTATAAATTCGAATACAAAAGTTTCATCTCATGAAAATTTAGAACAAATCCATTTCCTAGTAAAATTTTTTTCTACAATTACTAGGTCCCTCTATCAGACTTTTATCAGTTTTAGTTACAGAGTGAAAATCGACGGAAATATTATGGGCACTTATCGTCAAAAATTTCTTTAAAGGAATGAAACGTTGTGATATTTCCCAAGATTCAAAAAGTTTAGATGTACGGCGGAATTTTATATATAAAAAAAACTATTAAACATTCTAAAGAAACGCCCTCTGTTATAGACCGTACAGGAAGTCGACGTCCGCGAACTGTACGTAGTAACGTACGCATTAAAGGAAACTTGTTGGACGTTTAGGAATATCGAAATCTTCGATTTATTTAATCCTTAAAAAAGATCTTTGCCTAGCGTCTTATAAAAAAAAACAAAAGCGAGATGTAAGAGTTGAGGGTATTCTTGTTTGGCACGCTGTGTGTAGCATATTAAAATACATACCGGTGATTTTTGTGAATTAAATGCGTTTATATAATTTATATAAAGTTGATTCTGTTATATATCGTAACCAAGATAAATGTACTAGATCATTTCTACCCTATACTTAATCGACCTCATACTACTCCGAAAAGCAAACCTTGAACAACTTAATACCTAAACTTTCAGACGGACGATGGGGAACCATTTTCCGGCAAAGAACTCTGACTTTTTTTCCCAAATTGAACCTTGAGCCTGGTGCATGTGAAAAGAGGTTAACTAAAAAAATATATAACATTGTAAAAATTTTGAGAATTTTAAAGTGTAATAATAACAAAAAAAAAAAAGAAAAATAAAATTAAAGTGACCTAAAAGGAAATGAATAGCAGGAGAAAGGATAGCATCGGATCAAATATAGATGTAACCCTGCTGTTAAAATTAGGAAGTAGGAAAGGAAATCAGGGAAACAAAAAAATTTAAAACCCTAGATAACCCTAGCCCCTCGTAAGAGTATGTCCAAAAATATTAAAACTTATGAAATAAAACTTGGTCCACTTTGAGTCAGCATTTCATTGCGCACGAGACGATCCGCTGGAAAGGAAAAAGCGTTGCAAGATTACTTGGAAAAATTTGGATTGTGATATAGATCCGTGATAACACCCATATTCAACGCATGTCGTTAAGTCCTCAAAATTCAAGTATGTGATTTAATTTATAAATATTTGAAACTTTTTCTAGTGATTAGCTAAGTAAGCTCCTTACTATACTTTAGAGTAAATTATTTAATTTGACTGTTGCTATTTATTAATTATTTGCTATTTGTTATTTTCATTGAAAGCTATAGTGCGAGATCTTAAAAAAAATATTCCCAGGCTTTGAAAGAAGGGAATGGTTTAAGCCATTTTTTTCGTAAAGCAGGCTTTGCATTTCAGAGGACGTATTTGGTTTCATTCGTCGCCTTTTCTGGCCAACAAATTGTCCTCCCCGGTAGAGAAACATCACATGGGGATGAATTCTGTTTTTGTATCACAAAAAACTATTTGTTTTGGAGTGGCCACATAAACCCATAAAATGATCGAGAATGGGCAGTAAGAATGGATGATATACCAGAAAATGAACAATATATTCCCAGGTATCAAAATATATCTTCAGTCATAGTTTGAGGTGGATTTTGCAAACGAGGCAAACTTTCCCTTGGGTTTTTTGAAAGAGGGGTTAAAATCAATGCCGAATATTACAAAAAAAAAATCCTCGAATCAATTGTAGTACAGAACTGTTAGAAGTTATTCCGGCGAAGATTATTACTGATTCCAACAGGACGGAGCCCCATCACGATCGACAGGTGCAGTTCAGACTTGGTATTTTGAAAATTTAGTGGACGCGCATCTTTTATTTTTAAATGGTAACTCGAGTTTTTTAATATAGGTACCCTATTTCAGATATTGATGTACAGTTCCAGATGTGAAGGTGATCAACCTTACAACCGGTCGATGATCTATATAAACAATGAACTTTTTACTAAATAAATATGGTCTAAAATATTGTATTCCCCAGTGTATAGCTAAAAGTCCTTTTTCTATCACTAGTTTGTTTAGCTCATGTTTGTTGTGGGATTTGCTTGCATAAGCTATCGGTTTATCATTCCCAATGAATGGTTTGTTGAATTCTTGGTAGCTTAGTATTGGTGGAGATATTAATCTCTGTCCCAAGAGTTGAAACGCTTTTTTCACAATCTTCAGACCAATAAAATATTTTATTCTTTTTTAAAAGTTCATTTAATGGTTTTGCGATTTCAGAAAAATTTTGAACAAATCTTGTATAATAATTGCAAAATGCTACAAATCTTCGTAACTCATCAGGATTCTTAGGTACTTGGTAGTTTTTGATGATCTCAAATTTCTTTGGATCAGTACGTATCCCTTCAGCTGTAATTTGCTGACCTAGGTATGTAACTTCAGACGGTATTGATAACATTCGTTGGAAACTGTTGGTAGAGGTTTTTAGTCCGAAAGGTAGTCTAGTGAACTGATAATGTCCTTTGTTTGTTGAAAATGCTGTCAATAGGTCTTGATTTTGGGTGTAAAGGAATTTGATGAAATTAACTGAACATGTCAAGCGTGGAAAAATATTTTGCTCGGCCTAACCTGTCCAGTACATCCTCCAGTCTTATTAACGGAAATTTATCGTTGACAACCTTATTATTTAGGGATCTAAAATCTACAACCAGTCGCCACTTTTGTCGTTCACCCGTGTCTTTCTTGGGAACAATGAGCAACGCTGAGTTATAAGGACTTATTGATGGTTCTATGATACCATCTTTCTGCAATTTTGATACCTGGTTATCGATTTCTTCTAGTTGGAAATTTGGTATTCTATAGTTCTTTATGTAGACAGAAGTTTTATCTGTAGTATGAATTCATACAAGTGCAATTCTCCTCAGTTGAATTATCTTAACCACTGGTATCCAGATATATCGTAGTGCCCTGTCCAGGATTTGAACTCACCCCAACAGAGAAGAAGATCTGCAGACATGAGTATCAGCCCGCTCGGCCACCGGCGTGGCGTGTAAAAAAAATTAATAGGGGAAGTTTTCGCGGAAAATGCAATTTTTGCTAAAATTTATTGAAAAAAGGAAAATTCCCCATATTTAAAAGGCAATGTTCGTTGAGTGGAAATATTTACGTGAATGAAGTTGATACCTAAATAAAAATATAGTCAATTTCATTTGAGTACATTTGTTACACGCCTAAACCAGGGCGTGAACTCCCCGGCTAGTGTAGGAGAAGGGTCGGGTTCCCTTCACGGGACTTAACACATGTTGGGCGCCACATGGTTTTCTTCTCTAACTTGAGTCCACGAACTCAGAAAAGAAAAAAAAATTCTAACTTGAGATTTAAGATGAAGAAAGTCTCAAGGTCATCAACTTTAGCATATATTGATTTTAACATTCATATTTATGGAAATAAATAATGCAATGTAATTCAAACAATCCACTAAATCCATTTGAAGTTTTTCCACTTATTAGTTATTGATAGGCAAGGTAGCGCACACAAGAAAAAAACTCAAGAAACCCTCGTAGGGTATGGGTCAAAAATGAACTTCCTCCACCAAAACCAAGAAAAAATTCTAATGCAAGGTTGGAAATACTTATCTCTTCCCAATCCGATCAATTGCCGTTTCCCAAGATTATCTCCATCTGGATCCAGCAACCATCCCTGATTCCCCTCCGGTTTTCACGTCTCCACATCCCTTTCCTTTGCAGCGCACAGGAAATCACTCGTCAAAGTCTTCTCGGGTTTTTCTTCTTTTCCTTTTTTTGTTTGTTTCTCCCCCTTGGTTTTCTTTTTCGTCACCCCACTGTTTTGTTGCCTTGTATTTTTTTCCACTATATGCTGTAATTTTTCATGGCCACTACACATCTTCACTGGCTCCGTCTTGACTTGCTAATGGCCGCCCGCTTCACCTACCAGAGGTTTTATCGATAAAAGGCCCTTATGCTAACTTCCGGCCCCTATTCTGAGCAAATCACAATTTGCTCAAAATTTATAAAATTCAATACGCGTTTTTGTTTGTTTTTGAAAATCAACCAGTTTCCTCAGTTCGGTTTAATATATAGCTCGTTCGGAAAAATTCTTAATACTGTAGTTTTTTGAAAATTTTGGTGAAATCCTCAACTGTCAAAAGTTTTAAGGGTCGTCAGGTGTGATAATTGGATCAGGTAAGTTACCACTATGCACTTAAACACAAATTATTAGTAATGGGAAAGTTTCGAGTAGTTCCAATTTGCGTTTCAGGTGTTTCCCGTTGAGAATCATAGTCGAACCTTACCCACCTCACAAAATCTGCATAAAGGTAAATAGTTTTTTTTTCAAAATAAACTTAAACTAACTTAAATCTAATCGCAGCTCCTCGCAAATACATATTCGTTTTGGACTTAGCCATGTATCTTATCTATTGAAATAGTGGAATCTAGAGTGGTAAGATCACCTAACTCCAGGGTGTGGTTCAATTTTCTATGTAAGAGCTAATGCTTTTAAATATTCTTTGTTGCTTCGACTCCTCCCGGCCTGTTATTAAGTATTGGTTGGTGACTTTATTCCCATTTAAATGAGCAGCTTGCAGCAGCATGTTGTGAGGGGACTGTTTAAAGGAGACCAGGACCAGCCAGTCTGACCAATTGGCCTTGGGAACATCGGTATGTAGTAAGACGCTTCCGTACCAGCCTGTAAGTAAATCGGAAAACTTTTGCAGAATCATCCAAAAATTGAGGATCCGACACTTAATGAACATTACAGAAAGGTAATTTCCCTCTAACTTTTAGTGTCCGTATTAGTATTTTAATCTGTTCCAAATCCTCCACGATGCTGGGCATCGTAACACATTATACATATCAATGCATAAAAATGAGTTCATTTTTATAATTCATTATATCCTCTGTTTATTCGTTAACTCTTATACATCAACAAATTTATGATTATGAAAATTCTTTTGGTTGAGAAAATATTAAACAAACTCATTTTAATTTTTTCGTAAATGGAAATCGTAAGTCGCAGCTGAAACGATTTTAGCTAAGAAAATTTTTATATATACATATATGAAAATCGCTTTTTCAAAAATATAGAATAGATCTAAAATAAGATAGAACTCCACAAACATTGCGAATCGAAATCGATGCGAAAGCACATCGCATTCTTTGAATCTGCCTTCGAGAACAAACACGATTTCGAATCAAAATCGGATTAGGAACTCCGTAAAAGCAACATGTTCTTGGATTGGACTATCAAAATTTATTCTAGAAGTGGGAAAGATAATCTCATATCCATCCCAAAGTTAGAGCAGTAAAGGGATTTCGGACCAACTCATACTGAGTATATCTAAGTTTCTCTCTAGTTTGCTTTTCTAATTACTTTCCTTTTGCTTCTGTTTCTAAAAACCGAGTTGTTCGCCAAAATTTCTGAAGAAAACATGCCTACAATATTAAAAGTGTATGTTTGACATTTCAGAAAGGCTAAACTTTTCAATATAATTAGTATTGAAATAAAAAAATTCTGGACAAAAATTGAAAAAAAAAATTTTTTTTCTCCTCCAAAATTTTGGTTTACATCAAAATGTTGAATTTACTGTACTATTTGTGAGGTTTGAATATTCTTAACTTATGACATGCAAAGCTTTCTGTTGTTTGTGTCAAACATAGGTCCCTATGTTATTTATTATAACCTTTTACACATTTACACAAATACTTCAGCTATATTTTGAGTATATAATTTTGAGTATATAATTATTTTTTTTTTGTATATTTTTCGAACATTTATAAATTCTTTCATCTTATCGCTAACATTTAATTTATTACTCAAATGAATTGTGTGAGATAATTAAGATATTTTTATGTAGAAAATATTTACTCCAAACATCACTTTCCTATTTCAGAATACTACAATTAAATTTCACAATCACGATAAATAACTCTTAGGGGAGACTTAAATTGATACTGGAGAAACAAGCAGCTACATTTAATAACAGGCGTTGTTCATTACTCCTAAAATAATCACTAAATAACACTTGTAATGCAACTCCTCAGTTTTATTCAAGGAAAAAAATTTAATACATTGGAACGCTAATAAAATCATAAAAGTACCCTCAACACTGAACATAATAAAAACATAGTTTTCGCATTTTGAGATATCACCTCACGCCACACTTGTCGGGAGGAGAATGATGGTACAAAATTTTATTTATGAATGTTGCGATTTCATCCCTTATTTTAGAAGCATAAATTTTCGCTTACAAAATACAAACATATTTAGAAGCAGCAAACAAAGAATATTTCTACATTACGCCGCTGCAAAAAAAAAAAAACAGAACGCTGCTACTGTTGGATCTCTATGCATAGTACCAACCAAGCTATACATAAACCTACAAGTTACCCTTATAGATGTGTAGAGTGTTATGTAGGTAGTCACAGAGGTCTTTTCATCCCTTCAGTTTTTCCAATGATATCTGGAATCTTTGATGTGTATGTGTACCGAGCATTCTTAACTTTCATAATAAACGAGGGAATAAGAAATGGCATATCCTTGTACGTGCCAAGAAAACGAAAACATATTTGTTCATCAGGAAACAGAAGAGGGAAATATCCAGTAGCATTGTCTAGAATTAATTAAATTTAATAAAACGGTTCCTTTATGTTTATATGACTTTAGGGTTAAAATCCGATAATTTATCTTCATATTTCCCTTCATTAGATACAATGTTCCAACCAATAAGATTTCGTTCAATATGGCCACTCATCAATTGAAAATATAGGGAGTAATGAAATTATTTTGGTGGGCTTATTCTCCCACAGGGGTAATTTATATGCAGTTCTAAAGATTTCAGAAATTTTATGTTACAAGTAAATTTTCATAAGCTTGTCGTTGTAACTTTTGAAAATTTTATTAAATTAATATTTCAAACATATGATGACTTATATAACGCAACAGTAAACTATAAAATGGGATCTTATACTAATTCTATAATTTCACTTTCGTCCATTCATTGATAATAAACCTGATATATATAATAACAAATAATATTTTTTGGTCTGTAGACGATAAAATGACCATCTTCTGCCTACTGTTAGTGGTATAGGTCAAAGTTATGCTATTTAAACATTAAAAAGTAACAATGTTCCACTTAATTTCTGTCATAGGATGGTCATAAATGAGGTCAGAAAATACCGTCAGCCTAGTAAATATTATGCTATCTAATGTAGTCTAAAAGACGTCGAAACTTCTTCTAAAAAACAAATGATTTGACGCCTATTCGACAGTAATTTATCTCATCATCCAGCCACTTACCTTCGGCAAAAGTAAAAAACATTGACATGTGAAGAACATATATTTATTTGAGGTTGAATTTTTATATACCAAGCATAAGTGTGCAAAACAAATATAGTATACAATATACAACTTGGCATACTGCGTATCGTATTTATTTTTTATATGTGTGTATACAGGGTATCTGGTAATTAATCGATATGCAGTATATACCAGTCGATTCCTTGAAGTGTCCTAATCAACATTTGTTCGGAGACTCCCTCAAAACAGCGTCCAAAGATTTTATGTCCTTTGACGGAGGTGCACCCTGTAAAATCTTTATAACTCTTAATTTGAAAAATACGAATTTTGTGGTCAATGTGAATTTTTTGGTCAAAATTAATCACAAAATTCAACTTTTTCAACTTTAATTTCGAATAACTTTTTGAGGAAACAGTCGATCAGGACAAGTAACATACAGTTGGAAAGCCAAATTAATCCTTGGTCGTTATCCTTATGAGGAGTTAATGCACCTCCGTCAAAGGACCTAAATCTTTGGACGCCATTTTGTGGGGGAGAAAGTGGTGCAATATGTCAAAAACGTAATAAATTATCGCGCTGACGTTCTTGAAAGTAAAGCTTAAAAATTTAAGTATTTAATCACCAATAGTTAAGATATTAACTAGATCTTGAAATTTTTGTATATTATTAATTTTTATTTTGAATTAAATTATATATCAAAGGTTAATTTTGGCATCTTACCGTAACTTACCGTGCAGCTTAAATTTATAATTTAATCCTTTATAATATTGACCTCTGTACATCTACCGACTTAGATGCAAATATTTCTCGAGGTAAGTAACACATAACAGTACAAAAATAATAAAATCTGGTCCATTTTTCATTTTTAAGAGGAAGTGGATTTATGGTTTTCAGTACTTTTTCAATTAACACCCTATCTCGTTTTTATGAAGCCTGCTGTAGTGCTCTCCCTTTTATCCAATCATTAGTTATAAAATTTCAAGCTTTAAGAAATGCTCAAATTTTTAAATTCCTTTTCAAATTTTACTATATTCCCCGCCAAAATGCTCCGTTAACATTTGCTTTCAAGTCAAATCTTGGATTCTTAGAAACCTCACTTTTAATTTTATAGTGTAGGCGTTGTTAAGTTGTGCAACATATTTTACCCAAACCAAGTCATCTTATATCCCACTATTCTAAAGATCTTCCAACAGCAACTGTCCAAAGGATATGCCTGACAATAAGAGGATTCTCCGTATAGCATCCAATAATAAAACACCACTTGTCTTTTATCACCCCTTTATGCCAGTCCTTAAACAATGAAAATGAAAATGATGTAGATGAGGCCTTTCACATAGTAGAACAGTACTTCTACTTACTCCAGATGTATTGGCTATTTCTCCAAATATTAAGTTGTACAAATACAGCACGCATAATTTGTTCCACAATTTTACATTTGATAAAAAGTTTGCGTACCTTCCATTCTCACCGTAGTATATTCCAGTCTATCCAAGTCGTCGATATACATAGCTGAAATATCATTGCGTTAGGAATCCTTCTTATAGGATACTGTCTGTTATACGCCTCTACAGAGTTGAATTTCGGCTGCAATACCAGTATACCATAGTGATATCCTTATATTCTGCCGTAGTAAAGTGTGGTACATATACTACTTGGCGTGATTTATATTAACGTATGCTTTTGTTTATAGTTTTGAAGGTTTTGTTGTGAGTCATTGCGTCATACCAATACAACGAACAGAAAACTTATGTAGTGAGATAATTGATGATAAAAAATGTCAACGTTACTATTATTTTGGGGTGCACACTTCACACGGCTTGTAATAATAATTTTTTATATGTATGATACTTTGCTTTGGTTTGCTTTTGAAATCTTTGTAATACGTACAATTTTTAACAAAACCTGATCCTGAAAGAGATGCAATATATTAGCAGTAGCAAACAGGGACCAACCTGCAGTAGCTCTTGCCTTCCTGCAAACTGACCCCACTGTGAGAATAAGTCACTACACTTGGCGCAACCTTAGGACCTTCCCATTCAAACTGCAACTGCTCCAAAGCGGAGAGAAGCCCTGTGAACAAGACGCTGTAGTTGTAATGGCCTGCTATATGTAGTGAAGACCCAGAGTCCCGAACGAAAGAGGATTCCAAATGCATTTGAATCTTTCAGAGTTCATCACCAAGTATTCCAAACGTATTCGCTTTTTAAATCTGGCGATGAGAGCACCTGTAGGTTGTGATATTGTTCTGTTGTCTGTGCTGCTGTTTGTCCGTATGTAATACGAAATGAATAGTCGACTTAGCTAAAGTGAGTATAAAGTTAAGCACACAATTCATATGGGTGCAAGCGCTCGGCCCCAGTAAAAAAGATATTAGAGTTATGCTGAACGACGGGCGGGCCAACTAACACAACTGAGTCACCAGATTTATAGATCATGCAAGGCCGTGAAAGTGAATAACCTATGAAATAAAGTACCTTCACCTCCACATACAGGGCGAACCCTCTGAATCCTGTGGTCAATATGAGACAACTGACTTGAAGGCTACATCAGGGTCTTCATAATTGGATGGGTACCTGTAGATTACTCTACTAGTTACCCTTGCGATCCATATCCACCCTAAGACTATAACTCCACCTATGGATACCTGTGAGTAACCGTCAACGTCTGTCTAAGAACAGATCTCTAAAATTTTGGGACGTGGCATTGTTAAAAGTAACTCCAGGGTTTGAATTCAGCACAAAAGCAACTTCTAACTCAATAATAATAATCCTGGTAAACTAAGACAAGGGCGGTACCGTCTGCCTATAGGTCTGGCAATATATCTACTCACTTACTTACATCCTTCATACTACAAAAAAAAAAGATTAAAAGAAAAAGTTATATGTTCTATTCATTTTATTCCGTAACCAGTATATTACGATATCTGATCGCCGCTTTCGCATATTGATATAGAACTTCCCAGTCATTGCCATTCAATATACTCAGCATTTCTCTTTCACCAATCATACTTTTCCTAAAATAAAGCTTCCTTAGCTCGGAGAGAATGGGACGTACGGCAAGAAAATTGTTTAAACTATCCTCTTCCTATTGCATAATGAGCATTAGGAGCTGCCAGAGGTTTTCCATGGGGAAGCATTTATCAAGGAATCAGTCCACCCATACACTTTAAAAAAAAGTCGGACCTTCTCAGGACTGTTAGTTTCCTGAAAGTTGTATCGTTCTCCAAGATTATAATTAAGGCGATTGTACATATCATGCCATATGATCTGACGCCCCTTCTGTATTTTCAACCCCCACATAAATTCATCTTCCTTTTGCAGCATGGAATCAAGATATATCTTTAAATTATTGAAGTCAATGTGTACCCCATATTTATCACCCAGCTCTTCCCATTTCTCAAACCAAAAAATCTTTTTTTTCGACTATCTTTACAACAAGTATTTTGCGAAGATGGTCGTTTCCCATGCACGTCATTATTTTAATAATATAATCGAACAGGCACTTTAAGGTGTATATGTACAGATCAGGAATATCAAGTTCGAGATTTACCAGAAAATTTGGTGTAAAGCTTGGAAGTCCCAAAACCCTTTTGAGAAAATATCTATTTAATTTTTCAACATCACCATATTGAAGATATCGCCTGCTATGCGTTCCGCCATTCTTTTGATGTTTGTTAGTTGGATGCACGACATCAGTGTCACCAATAAATCTCGGAAAACGGAATTTTGAGCTTTACTAGGAAAACAAAATCCGCGAAGATTCTGCAATTAGTTGAAATTTCGCTTAGAATTATAAAGTAGGGGTTAATCCAAATAAAAGCTAGGTTGGAAACTACGGTAAGTTGGAAACAAACCCAAGTCATCCGAGATATCAAACTATTATGTGGTGAAAGGCTTTGTAAATAAACCTACCTGTAAGGTGTTACTGAACTCAACTAATTTATAGAGACGAAACGTTATCCTCAATATCGTCCTTCAAATTGACAATTACTCCGGCTAATTTTGACTCCATTTCTTCACCGGGTTTCCGGTCGGATGGCGAGTCAGCAGGTAGGGTATGGGTCAGCTCGGGGAAGGGATGCAGATACCGTTATATTAGTACTATCCTTTTACCATCAAAATGCGTTGACTAAGTCCTGGCTACATTATCGATTTTATGACACTGAAATTTTTGATCAGTCCTACCAAGTTATTCATAGGGACAGATATACTGCCTCCAAAGCGCGAAGAGGCGGTGGCGTGTAGGGTCAATTTTAATTGCACTGTCGTAACGCTTCCCACTATCTCAACTAAACTTAACGTAGAGCTTAGTATCACTTAGTATCTCCTTTCCTGGGCAAAACTTGTATCTTCTTTGTTGCTACATTCCACCTAAAATGTCTAATATATTGGACGAGTATAATCGAAGTTTCGAAGTTAAATGTCTACCTTCTCAATGGTAGCCTCTCAACCAAGGAATATCAGTTTCTAGATGCACCTGCTTTCCTGGGTGTTTACACGATTTGAGTAGCGTAGGGAACGGGAGGCAGTTGGATCTTATTTTTTCCTCTGACTCAAATAACATTATGGTTGTACCCAGTTCAACTGGTTTTGTGAACTGTCGATTCTTATCGCTCCCCCTCCGGTTCGTTTTTAGTAATAGTTTGCTATGAGGCCAAAAATACAAGCCAGAGCAATTTAAAAGGCAGCCCTTGCGGACTTGTGGAATAGAATTGCATCTGTTGATCTTATAGCCTTGCTCTGCAATAGTGACATCGATACGGACGTTAATATGTTTTACGTCAAGATCTTTGAAGTCTTTACCACCTGTGTTCCTTTTGAACGTCAGAGAGTTTCGTCAGCCTTGCCTCCGTGGTTTAACAGAGAGCCGAGAACTTTGAAGAACAAGAAAGGCAGGCTTCGGTGGGCTTTTTTCAGAAATAGAGACCCGGTAGGCCACCGGAAATTTGCGGAGTGATATGACGAATTTAAGATACACTCATCCGCGCCTATATTGCTAACATAAGTGATAACATCAACATTAAGGGGAAGGCTGACAATTATCCCACATCTTTGTCTTTTGATAGACTCTAGCAGTGACACATATCACATCTGCAATATGTTCACCACATTTTTATATAATGAATTTCTGTTTCCCGATTTTGAACCGAGTATTGACAATTTTACACTCATTGTCAACCATCCTTGTGCAGCTGGCATATCTCCGTCTGTCTGTAATGAACTCATTATTGCTCAGATCAACGGGTAGGCCTTTGATTTTACCTATGGACCTTACGGTATCTCTCCTGCGGTGTTTAGGTCATGCTCCGATGCCTTGGTAGTTCCTTTTCGTATTCTTTTTGAGAAATCTCTCAGTAGTAGATGTTTCCCTAAGCTCTGGAAGAACTTCTTCATAATACCTATTCACAAGAGGGGTACTAGGAGCGTGATTTTTAATTACAGACCGATGGCAAAATTGTCCTGCAATACCAAACTGTCCATAGATCTCTCTCAGAAGTCCCGCAATGTAGGGATATTCTTTCATCTAATCAGCATGGTTTTATGCCAGAAAGTTCTATCACAAGGAACCTATTGGAATTCACCTTCAAGACTGTGTCTGGTTTCGGCAACAATCTACAAACTGATTACATCTCTACTGACTTTAGTAAGGCCTTTAATAAACTGTCGCTCTTGGTCATTGTACACAAATTACAGAAACTTCTGACTTTATTCCTGAGATGAGTTCAGTCCTATCTCTCTGGTAGATCCTATCCTATAAGGGCCACGTCTAGAGTGCCTCAGGACAATCATCTTGGTCCTCTTATTTTTGTGCTTTCGAATGATGATATCGTGCGTCTCTTGAAGCATTCCAAT
This sequence comes from Dasypogon diadema, assembly GCA_006980735.1. Lineage (NCBI taxonomy): Eukaryota > Metazoa > Arthropoda > Insecta > Diptera > Asilidae > Dasypogon > Dasypogon diadema. Next base: position 2,518 of record QYTT01085293.1, on the reverse strand, counting down.
GTTTTAATCTATGCCGATGATATGAAAATTTTCTCCCTCATCAATGACATCGATGACTGTGCTTCTCTTCATAAGGACTTAAACATTTTTTGTTTCTTGTGTGTACACAATATCTTGAGACTCAACACGGACAATTGTGAGACAACTACTTGAGTATGCAGCTTAGGTATGGAATCATTTCTATGCTGTACACGTCGATCGTATCGAGCCGGTTTAGCGGAGATTCATTAGATTCGTTCTTAGAGATTTGCCTTTGAACGACCATGTGGTTCTTCCACCTTATCGCGAGCGACTTAGTCTTATTGGTATGATTTCGTTGGAATAGTGTCGCAAGGTTTCTGATGTAGTTTTTATTCAACAACTCTTGAACGCTAATATCGATCCCGCAGAGCAGTTAACCGCATTACAGAGTACTTTGATCTGAATGTGTCTCGAAAGATGTTCTTAAGGGTCGTCTTCGTGTGGTTTTGTGATCCTTCGACTGGCTGTTAATTCTTAACAATTCTTTGGCTAATCTTTATGTTCTTTTGTTGATTTGGTCCTGTTGTCAGTTCCTTGTCTCCTATTGTCACTGATTGCTTCCTTTTTCGTTGCTCTATCTGTTTATCTATCTTTACTAACGACATGCTTCTTAAGGAATCTAATCTTAACAGATTTCTTTGAAATGTGTGAATGTTTAATATGGAGATGGGTACATGATTCTTGGCTGCATGCTAAGAAGTGCGCCTTCTGGGCTAGAAGGGAAACTTATTAATGTTATTATTATATCATCCATAGAAATCCGTGGTTAGAAAAGTAGCCGTATCGGTGGCTCTAAAATCGCTTCTTAACTATTTTTGGATGCTTGCAAATTTGATTGTAACCTCCTGGTACATGTTCTTGAGATATTGAGAGCTACACCTCATAAATCTGATCATCAATCACAATCATCTACTCGAGGTTATAATTATCTCAGAGTTTGAACTTAAAATTTCGCCGAGGGAAGATTAAGCACCCCATTCGGTAATCCTTCCTTTAATGTACCTAATTCTATATACGGATTTTTTAAAAGTTGAGGATGACGTTCTTTCTTTTGCCAAGATTTGAAAGTGCAAATATGATTGGACTTTGAAAATTACAACATGTTTTTCCCGGCGCAGATTAGGGCTATCGTGCGGGTAGACAAATATCTTTGGAACTTGGGACCGAAAATTTTCGGACAACCAGATAGCTATGAAAGCTCATACACGTGAGGAATGTGAAGAATAGAATTTATGAGATTAACAAAGATAATAGGGAGGAGATATATTGTTATCAAAACTTACATTACAAGTAATGGAAAAACTTGATGGAATGAAAAAAGATAGCAACAAAAGCCACTGTGTTTCGTTCCAAAGCCAAATGTATAATTTTGCAAGTCAAATAGGAGGGGAAGTTGAAACAACGGAACGCTGGTAGCCAAGTTGGTTGAAGCACAGTTCTACGTATTTGCTCCTCTGTGACTGAGGATTCGATTCCTGTGAAGAGCTGGTAATTAATTGGGTACCAGTGATTGGAGCAATTTTCCTGACTGTTGCACAGTAAAATTCCATGCCCAAAACTTATGAATTTACTTGTACTATCTATCAGGTTATAATTTTCAACCTCTTTTTCTCCAAAATATCTTTTCGCTTGAAATGTGCTGTGTTAAAAAAAAAAATGGTACCCTGAGCTTAGACCAGTGTTTTAAACAATATTATTTTTTTTAATTCAATTCCTCATATTATTTTTTTTAATTGCAATTCCTCATAAATTCAACAGAGATTGCCAACGGAATTGAAATGTAATTGAAAAGGAATTACCCAGTAATTAAAACTTTGGAAAAATTGGAATTGTCACTGATGAAAAACGATCTCGTATGGCTTTTTATTTTTATTTAAGACCTGCGAAAAAAGATAAATTTTTCTATGAATGTTTTTTTCAGAGACCTAAACTATTATAGTGAAATACATCCCATTAGAATGCGTTTATCAATGGACAAGGATTGTTTCTTTTTTATGGACGGACAAGCCAGCTGCTGACATAAATTTTGTGATAGTGCATTAAAATTCAGGAATTTCGTAGAATTTTCAACAAAAATCTAGAAAATCTAATTCTGCTAATAAAGAATTAGAAAAATATTTCTAATGAACTTGTATCTAAATATTTACATTAAAGAGATTTGAGATTAAACCTTCTTGAAGTGTAGATGTTCACTTTCGGCAGTGGCATTTGCATGAATTTAATGATAACCCCGTGCCGTACTTTGACGAATCATGTTCGGATCACATATTAGATAGTACGTATTTTTGTGGTGGGGATAGTAGCTGCTACAACCTAAGCTTCGCTCAGAAATTTAAATTTAAACAAAGAAGAGTGTTGATATCTTATGTGATCTTTTAAAATACAAAAAACGATCAGTTGAATAGTTTTAATCTTTTATTTGTATTTTTACTCTGTATATAATATACAGGAGAAAATTACAATATTAATAGTAAGCCTTAATATTTGTAATATTTAT
>QYTT01085292.1:0-17468 GCA_006980735.1 Dasypogon diadema | reverse complement strand
CTCTTCCGATCTTTAGCATTACGGGCATTACTTTTGTAAAGACTCACGCCGGTGGTCGAGCGGGCTGAGGCGCATGTGTGCAGACTTTCTCCTCTATTGGTGTGGGTTCGATTCCTGCAAAGGACGCGGTGGTATCTGGAGATTAGTTGTCAAGGCAATTCTACTGACGAGAATTGTACTTGCTAAGCCATGGGGGTGTTTCACAATAAAAATTGTTGCTTACTTGCTGCAACATTTGTAAGTTTAAAATTATCCCCTGAGCTTAGGCAACAACGTTCCTAACGAGTTCCAACTCTAAAGTCGTCAGGTTCGAACTTTTTAATTTCTTGGGTTGCACGCACACAAAAAAGGTAGATGTCAATGTCAGTTTGTTTTTTGCTGTGTGGATTTTCTGGTTTTTTGGCTCAGTGTAATATGAACGTGATCAGCTGATTGTCAAATAATTTACACACACAACTGGCTTTGGATTCTGTTTCGTTCGATTGAATGGGGTTGGAACCTCTGATTCCAGTTCCGACCGAGGTTTCTCAATCAAACTCGACATCAGTAAGCAATGACCAGACTCATTTTGCTATTGCATTTAAAAGTTCAGTAAAAAGCGTAAAATATTATAGCAAAGTCACATCCCTGCTCTGTGCACGTAGGAAAGCAAAAGAAAAATTTTTTTTAATTGCCTGGACATAAAATCACGACAAATTATTTCATATATTAGCCAAAAGATTTGACTATTTTAAAGGAACGAATATTGATTAGGTTTTATTACTGTGCTTGGGCTCAATTCAAACCCCTCAAAATAGTATACACTACAAAATTTCTTCCAATTACGTAAAGCGTCAAATTAATGCCAATCCAAAATACCCGATAAGATCCTATTTCCTCTCTACATGGGTGTGCTAATGGATTCTACCTCATTTCCTACTTTATTGATGCCCCTTATCGAGTATTTTTGTACACCGATTAACTCATTAACTTTTCACGCAATATGTCAACGAAAAGCCAACTAGCGTGGAGGACGATACACGATCCCATCAAATTTAACCTTCCAATTCGTTTAATAGCTCTTTCCCTGAAAGTAATCCCAGAAAGCATTACAGCCATCCGACATAACTAATAAAGGGGGGTCCCGTGACAAATTTCCCCATATCGATCTAGCTTACATGGCCATATCTTTCAATAACTCTTCGATATAAATCTTGCGGCCTATTTGTGAGCGGGTAGAACAGTGATATCACCGTTTTTACTATAGAATTTCACTAAAGTGTCATAGGGGGATCGGATTGGGCAAAGCTTCACTTTACCTTCCGATGATTTTTCATACTCCTCCAGGGCGCTTCCTTCGGTTGATGATTTATTGATTCGTCACATTTCATATTCCACCTATTTCCTGTTGAAGCAGTTGTTCTGGAAGGGATGCGTTTGCAAGGTGGTTATCGGAGGAGAAATATTTGGTAAATAATGTTCTCCCGGGACTTCAGCTCGCTGGCTAAATCTTGTATTTATGAGTTCAGCTTCGTTTCTCTATAAATAAATTTTCCGTTCAGGTTGAATGAAGTACACAATTTTTGAGCAATAGCGTGGAGTAGCAAGTTCTATGGCTGTAGATAACTTTAACTTTTGGTCGTTGCAGTTGCGACTTGCTCTCTTCTGTTGGATTTACGTGCGGTCTGCTGAACTTTAAATTGTGTAATGTTTTATGGACTTTTACTTGTGGATTTGAATTCTGAAACTTGTGCTTTGAACTATTTTGTGAATCCCACGAATAGGATTGCTCTAACTTAATTTCTTGTCAAGACTTCTTCATCCTTCAGCTTCTTAACACTATTCCTACCGAGATGCTTACAACTGAGATAGAAATAATACGCTGAATAATGCAATTGAAGGAGAGGTCACAGGTCAAATGACCGGGTTTGGTAGGAATAGTGTTGTTTGTTTATCGGACTCCTGAAACTGCTTTTTGAAATTTCAGATTAGTTGACATAATTATGTAATGGATAGCTTGATTTGGTTTTCTATAGCGAAAAGTCTGCATGCATTAAAAATGGATCAAATATTTTATTTGGACTTAAGAAGTTCTTTAAACATGGGGTGATGGAGGCAAAATAACCAAACAATATAAAATAGATAAATTAAGCGTAGTAGAAATTAAGAACGTCAATTAATAATTGCGACATTAGGAGCGAATAAGGCAAATAGGAAAACATTAAAGAGAACAATTTATTCTGTGCAGCTCCAAACTTCATGGTTTGATTAATTAATAGCAGGTGTGTTATGGTCCACCGGCAATGTGACGTGCTTTAAGGACTGCCTCCTATTGTTGGTTCCACCCACATCCAAAACCGTGCCACAAACGAGCCTCACGCTCTAGACTCAGCCAACGCAGGCAATTCCATGCAGATTCGAAAGGGTGTTTCATATACCACATCTAGTCCTGAAGTTAGGCTGGCGGATGCCCCGAGGAACCCTTACGCTCACTTCCAAGTTCTCGCCTTAATCCATAGTAGAAGTGGGACTTGCGTTCAGGAAGCCCAGCACCAGCCGACCGAACCCTACTTTAAGCATGTATTAAAGCTTTCGCGAGGTTGTTGCCGTCTGATCTGACTTTAATTTAGATTACATTTTGAGGTTCTCTACAATTGGCTCGGAAGGCGATTTTTGTGAAAATCCTAGAATTGTAGTGGGATTGCTTCGTAATAAAATCGAATATCAATTAGACATACTTTTTCTAAATAATGCCTAGGTGTTGTTTACTAATGTCACAAAGTGTCCCTTCAATGTACTCTTACTTAAAGATTCAAATCCAAAGATGAACTGCTCTGCGGGCAACTTGGACCTGTAACCATCGTACTATGGTAAGACTTGCCGAGCGACGAGTAGTCGCAGAAGCGTTCTAGTTGATCACAGGGCCGATATGTTCGGTCGTTCGGTCGTCTTGGCGTCAAAAATATAAGGCCTAGGAAAGAAAGAAAGGTATCATTGAAAACCCTGAAGCCTTATCAAACTAATGATGTATATTTCGACTTTTTCTAATAAAAAATTTAAAATTTTTTCGTTCAAACACAACCAACCCTTTCCTAAAATTTCGTTCGATTTGTAGCATTCATACTATGCTTAGGTAGGGGAAAGGGGATTGTGATTCAAAATGTGGAATGAGGTACAGGAAGCGCCAGGCATCATTGAAATTTTAAAAAAGAGCGAATGTTTTTTCCCGGCCATTAAAAAGGCGCTGCTGATATTACTCTCACAGCCCTGCACAACAAGCACTATAGAGCGTTCATTTAGTTCCCTTCGCCGAATTAAAACATGGCTAAGAAGTACTATTGGTGAAAGTAGGTTAAATGGATTAGCCCTGCTAAGCATTCACCGTCAATGAGTTTTCCCAAACAAGGAGGAATTAGTGGAAGCAGTAGTTCGAAAATTTGCAACTTATCCTCGCAAACTATTATTCAAAGATTAACTTTTTTAAATAAATAGTGTTTTCCTTTTGTTATTGTTTATTATTGGATGGCACGATGGACCCTCCTCCTCCATGAAAGAGATTGAATTTCAAAAACTGTCCCTCCTTTCGTTTTAAGCTGGATACGCCCTTGCTTCGCAAATATAGTTCTATTTATTAGATGCGGCTAGTTGCATCTTAGTTGCGTTTATTCTTATGTGTTTTGTTACTAATTTTACAGGTGTTCAGGTGCAGCTAGTGCAGCGTAGAGGAGACAAGCCAGCAAATATTAAGTGGAGTCCCGCGCGTAATTAAGGACCACAACATCTTCCAATTTAAATGTTGACGATGCAGTCTAAAATGTTGGAGGTCCAGATGGGAAATATATATCAAGAGTGCTTAGATACATTAGGTCTGTTTAATGAGCCACTGCCCGGATTAGTCTGGATAACTTTGTACAACTTCATGAAAACTGTTAAAGGTGCACGGATTTATTCATATTACTTTGGACAATTTCCTCATTGCATAGCTATTTCCTGACAAAAATCAAGTTTGGTACTTCACGAAGCACTCAATTTAATTTAGGGTTAAGAACACGAGGAAAAGATAATCAGAAACCTCTTTTATAGCTTCATTAAAACTGCACGTTGAAGCTTTTCTCAAAATTACGGATTTAAAAATAAATTCATGGGTAAACAATCTGCTGTCGCTTCAAATGACACTTCTCATGAGTTTGCGAGACTGACCGAGACTAAATCGGGCAGTCAATGAACACTTTTTCAGGCAACCTTATACGCCTTCGTGCCGTCATTGAACATAAAAAGTTGTGTGAAGTCGTCAGGAATAATCCGTATAGCCTCATTAAACAGACCTATTGAAAACCACTCTTCAGACAGCTAAACAATGTCTACAGGAATCTGATGGCTGGGGTAAACCAATAACAGATTTAGAGGATCACTTTGAGCGGAATGATTTAATGAAAGTTTTTGAGAAACTTCACATTCTGCAAAAATCACTAGTGGCTCAGGAAGGGCTGCCGGGAAAAAGTGATAGGGTAAACCATGTCGAAGCATGTAAAAATCGTCTTGAAGCGCTTGCTAGTCCAGCAGTTGTTCAATGTTTTTCTGCTGGAAATATTGGTAAATTAGAGATAATCTGTATATATAAGTTTTTCGCTACTTATTTGCATTTTCAGAACAATCTCAGAGATACGTTATAATTTTTCCGAACATGGACAGACTTCCTCAGTTGAAGTAGTACTACAAAACTGTTCAAAAAACAGCTCTTCAAAAATACTGAAATTGCGTTGCTGATTTAGATGAGAATTCTAGTTATGTTCTTAGCGATTTTTATGAAAATAAATAAAAGGAATATAAAAATAAAAGGAATAAAGGAACATTTGTATACCTAAACTTCTGATGTCCCACTGAGTAAGAACAGTGTAAAGAACATTGTCGCCTCAAGAATGGAACCTGTTTTGTGTTTACCTTATTTAAGCGTGGACAAGAAATCCAGCACACGTTAGAAGGTTCTAAATCTATACATGAGTAATTCCTTTAGAAAGTGTTTGATAATCTCAAAATATATCTTCTGTTCATTTTCGACAATATATTTTAGCAGACCTGCGGTTTATATAGTTCAGTAATGGCGGAATGTGAAATCAAATCTGGGCATGTTCTAGGATGCAAAGGGCAGCCACGCTTTTTATAGTGCCATTTATTTTCTACACGTCTCAAATGGGAAATTTAAGCGTGATAGAGAAAGTATAAGTCAGTCCTCTAGGTTATTTATTATATTGTATATTGGTTATATTGCTTTATATTTTGCCAATAGTTTTAATATATCTTGAACACACTTTTGCTCCGGTGTGAGTAAATTGCTAACTTATAAGTTAGCAAAACCATTAGCAAAATTTTAATTAATGTGTAATAATGTGCATTTTAGGAGTGTTGTTGGTTAGGCTTCTCAAAATAAGTAATTTAATATCGTCTGATTTAACCGAATAAATTAAGATAAGGTAAAGTTTTCTTAAAATTAACCGACGTTTACGACGTTGTGGTACATTTTAGTCCACTAGTATTAACGCTCAATATTTTTATTTTGAGGAACCCATAAGCCTCCCAACCGCGACAAGGTCACACTCACTGGAAGGACCTGAAAAGAAACGATTTAAAAGTATTTACCACTTTTGAACTTTGTGGTTGTTGACCTCAGGGATGTCGTTGACTTCAGGGATGTTGTTGACTTCTGGGATGTTGTTGACTTCAGGGACGTTATAAGTTGCAGGGATGAATTCATCCTTCTTTCACTAGCCAACCTTTATTTAAATTTAAAAACTTTCTAAAATTTCTCATAATTAATTCAGTTTCTTGAGCAATGAAAATTACTGATTTTAAATAAAAGATTTACACAATCTTTAAAATGAACACTAGTTTCACTTTAAAACCGCAAACTTTTCAGGTAGCAATAAAAATTCCTGATTTACGCGTTAAACGAAACACAGAAATTCTTAAACTGCACGATTTCTGGGAATGTTTACTAAATCGTTTTGGAACACCAATTTGCACTTTGAAACCACAAACTTGTTGGGTAGCAATTAAAATTGCTGATTTACGCTTTAAACTACAACGCACAGAAATTCCTGACTTCACGCCTTCTCAGAATGTCGAATAAAATTGTTTTGAAACAATCGCCCTCTATTACTCTTTGAAAAATGCGCGTTAAAATAAACTTTATGCAATTGGCTCCATTGCTAATGTCAATTTCAAGATCCGCTGAATTTGTTTTAAAAACATCAGAACGAAGGAAGGAGATAGTTGCATATGTCTATCTTTTGCATTCTTCAGCAGGGGTGAAGTCAAGTTAAATTTTAAGTTTTTCACCTAACACTTTTCGAATTAATTATATTTTGAAGACAAATTAAATAAGAGGCCTAGCATTACTTTTAAAAGTCTTGATTTTTAAATGCTATTAAATATGAAGTAAATTAAACCATGATTTGTAGTCTTTATTTCTTCTTAAAAGGAAATCAAATTTGTTCTTGATCTTTGTAGTACTTTTACAAAATTTAACCCACATGAGATAGAATATCGAGCGGTCCATATTATATATAGGTCTGTGGTCACGAACAATTCGGTCATTTTGACCTAATCAGTGCAGTGACTCAAATGACCTGGATCATAATTGCCCTATAATATCGGTCAGTCGTTGAATCGTCTTCTAAAACTGAAGAACTGAGTGTGACTATCAAGGGAAAGTAAACAAATGTCGGATTTTCTATAGCTCGGATTTTAGTTTTGTGCAGCCACTTCTACACACCTCGCTGAGACTAGAGGAGTAGATACTAGGGTTAGGGACTAGAATTTATCTTGCCACTTGAAAGAGTAGAAAACTCAGATCTCTTATAAGAGAATTACAGATTGAAGACTAGCAGGTACGGTAAGAAAATAGTAACTCAAGTCTTTTGGGTCAATGTACTGATTCGGTCAAATAGACCGCTCAGCGATTTGTGTAAAAGCGGCTTTGCTTTATGCACAGTATACAACTGACTCAAATGACCCAAATGACCGAGTCTTTTTTATGAGTCCTTTACAATGAATGACTCGTATGACCAGAGTCACCAAAATGACCGATTTTGCCCATCACTACTTTGTGACCAAATACCCTTCCAGCCCCCACATTATTTAATGCATTTGACAGCTGAAACTCTCATTAACCCAACAAATTTCGTCGAATTCAGCGAATTTCCATTACCAGATTTGTTCAACGAACTTCTATACGTTGAGCACGATATACAGAATACAAGGTATGCTCTTCCCGAGCACTATTTCCGCCATTTTTGCCGAAGTACGTCACTGCGCCAAAAATTTTTGGTTATATTGCTGAAAAATTGTAAAATTAGTCATTAGTAAATATGCTAGGGTATGCGCAACGGAACACTATTAAAAGAAATAAATGAAATCTATGCTTAACTATTTATTTAATTAATAAATTACTTCAAATTTCCACACAACTTTGCCGAGATGACGTCACGAGCAAATATCATTTTTCCCTCGAGCATACGTTGGATTCTGTATACCGTGCTCTGAAGTGAATTGGTCTAAGCTGCTCTACTCTACTTTCAGGCTCGTTGAACAAACCTACCACTAACCCGAGTTCAACTCGGTGTTCAAACCTACATGAAAAACATATGCTATATGAAAGAAGCAATTGCGAATGGCTTAATTTTTCCGCATATAGCGCGAGCGGCTCCGTACTTATTCTCTTGTCTCTATGCACGTGCATACGATGAATTTGCCAAAAGAGTTTTCATTCATAACTTTTTGACGTTTTTAGTTGACATTTTATGGTGCTGGGTCTTGTGTTTTCCTTCCCTTGAAAAAGTTATGTAGTTCCACTAAACACGATCCAATACTTCCCTCAAACCAAAGTAAAAATGATGCGGTTATTGCTCTCGAGTTGCAATAAAGGTGATTTCATCAGGTGGGTACCAGGGATAAACGAGAAGCCTAGCACGGATTATGTCACCGTGGGGCGATTTTGATCCTCATTAATTTGGAAAAGTTTGATTTATTTGTTTCAGGGGTATTTACAACCTCCCAAAAGCAAAGTACAACTTAATTAAAACTGCCAAAGATTTCGGCAAGCTAGAGGTTCGAAATTTCACTAAAAATGCCGGGAATACCAAAGGTGCTCAAAATAGATCCAAAGTCCGAACATTCCTTCTCGGCGGCTGCGGAGTCTCACTTGCTTTTCTAGTTCGCCAAACATTTACCGTAAACTGCGAAGCGAATCGTTTGGCTGGTAATTTACTTAGTTGATGAAGAATTTGTTTCACGCTTGTATCCACTTAGGAGTGTTTTCGAATACTCTCAAGAGGGAAGACATACGATTTGACTGGAAGAAGTTTTGGACTTACCTGGAGCCTTTCATTTTGGAGTTCATTGGTGCGATTTTGGTAGACTAACCTATTCAAGTCTGAACATAAATTAAAGTGTGTTCATTTTAGGCTGCCTTAGCAGTAGCATACTTCAACATAAGAATTCCGGATCTACTAGGGGATCTGGTTAACACCTTGTCCAAGTATGCGAACACATTCGTCAAGTATCCCCACTCAAATACATTTTTGCAGGATGTTAAAGGGCCTGCATTCAACCTCTTCGGGATGTACCTCCTTCAGGTAAGCAGGTCTAAGATTGTTGCCTGGCAAAATTTAAATCGCCTTCTTATAGTCCGGTTTCACCTTCGTGTACATCTTTTTGTTGAGCAGAATTGGGGAACGAATGGCTGCGAAAATACGCCAAGACCTATTCAAGCAGATAATAATCCAAGACTTAGCGTTCTTCGATGAGAATCGAACAGGAGAACTAGTCAACCGATTAACGGCGGACGTCCAAGACTTTAAATCCTGTTTTAAGCAATTCGTGTCCCAGGGCCTAAGGAGCATGGCCCAACTTGTTGGTGGTGCTGTGTCTTTGTTCCTAATTTCCCCACATATGGCTGGCATTGCATTAGCAGCAGTACCAGCAGTGGTTGCCCTCATGAGCCTTCTTGGTAAAACTCTAAGAAGACTGAGTTCCAAAGCCCAGGAGCAATCAGAAAAAGCCACAGCAGTATGTGAGGAAGCATTGTCCAATATTCGCACTGTACGAGCATCTGCTGCAGAATATCTCGAAATGCTTCTTTTTCAGACTGAAACCAATTACGCAGCCAAACTTTCAGAAGAGCTAGGTGTAGGCATTGCGGTATTTCAAGGACTTACAGTGTTCTTTCTCAATGGGTAATGAGGCTTGCACTTTAGCGGCCGGAAATTTTAATTAAAACACTCCTTTGCAGATTGGTCCTATCAACACTTTTCCTCGGAGGACATTTGATGTCAACAGACAGCATGTCTCCAGGGCAGCTGATGGCGTTTTTAGTCGCGTCACAGGGCGTTCAACGTTCTTTAGCGCAAGGCTCAATTCTTCTGGGAACAATGATCAGAGGTATTACTGCTGGTACAAGAGTTTTTGATGTAGGTAGACCTTTACTACGCCAGAGATCGTACATCGACTAAGTTTCTTTCAGTACTTATCAATTGAACCAAAGGTTGACTTGGTCAGAGGATTCATGATTCCTCCAGAAAAACTTAGAGGAGAGATACAATTCAGGAATGTTTCATTCTCGTATCCGACTAGACCTGATTACGTAAGTAGTTCTTTTTCTTTATCTAAAAGCCAACAAAATCTCGGGGGTATAAGGAAAATTATGCATGAAACACTTGGTGGCAGGGATTACAATCATTATAAGGACTTCACTTTTAAATTACGTTAGAAAATGTCCACTTGAATAGAAAATTTTTAAAGAATTCTGGCCAAAATTTTTGAATGCATTTTTAAGTGCGCATGACACAACGGACTACGCTCTTCCCTGAAAAGATATTTTCTCACCATCAGATCGAAATACTCGAAAACATCTTTTAAAATGCCGGCGTGTCCCAATTTCAAAAATTTTCTTGCTTTTCCTGTGGAATTTTCAAAAACAAGTGAAGAAATTATTTCTTTAATTTTGAAATCCAAGTTTTTTTTTTCTTTTCATTCAAAAAGGAAATTTTTCGCTGTCAGTAAAATAAAGAATTCGATTAGGAAAAGCCAATTTTATGCCGAGATATTTAGGACCTATTCCAATCCTTTGTCTTTGTCTCATTATAGCTTTGTCCTTGTCTCATTATACAATTAGTGACGTCAGCAAGCAAGTTAATTCCAATTCGTTTGTTGAACTTGATTTCTGACATTTCGTTCATGGTTTCGTGGTTAAGTCCCATGTGAATATTTCTTACTAAAAAAATTCATAATTTCCATAAAATCGAGTCTGTCGTTGACGTGATGAACTGTTATACAAACTAGTCAAGCTACATGGCGTAGACAACTGACGTCACTAACTGTTCTAACAAGATGAAGGCGAAGACAAAGAATTGAATTAGAAAGTAGAAACATTGATCGTAGTTAAAATTCTAAATCTTTTGTTTTCCTAGTGAAGATTACCGTTACTGGTTTGCTCGCATTGATAGCGATACCCTGTGCCTCACACCACCCTTCCAACATTCGGTGAACACTCTTCATGATATCAATGTTGTTAGTGTTCAAATCCCCCTCCGTCACTCTCACCCACTGATGAAGCGCAGATTCCATAGATTTCCGAGTTTGTATTTATGGGATATCCATTCAATACGGTGCACCTCAAGTGATCCATCAGCACTCTTTCCGTTGTTTTCAATAGAAAAATGCCAAACTGACCGGTCTGAAGAAATTCTCCTCCATAATTTTTTACGGTGCAGCCAGAGTTTAGGGGAGACGCGATTCACCTCGCAAACGAGAATTTTAGTAATTTCGTTAAGCAATACCACGGGAGTTAGCAATTGATTCAAATAGTACACAAAATCAAGGGTACTATCATCTGCATAACTGTGAATTGGATTGAAGGTAAAAGATAAGAGCTTATTAATGGAGAGTAGAAAAGGAATGGGAAACACTACAGAACCGTGTGGTACCCCGGCATTGATTTTATAAGTTTTGGAGCGGCCAGAAGTGAAACGAATGCCAGACTCTTTCGAAGGCCTTCGAGATGTTCAACGCACGCATTTCTAACTTTCCAAAGCTATGAAGACATCGCCATATTGGCGATCATGAATTAGCTGGAAGTACAGTGTAAACTCCATTTAACGTCACTCGATTTAACGACAAACTCCCTAAAACGTCGAAATTACTTGACTTTGGTTGGTTTACCTTGTTATCTATACAATGATACACTCTATGTAGCATCACACCCACTCTAAATAACGACAACAATACGTCATTATTAAGCAATAAACAGTACTTTCTAAGACGCCGAATTTACAAAGAACTGCAGCAGTATACGTTCTTTTGTTTTTATTTTGTTGCATTATTCCCTAGCACGTATTTACCTCGACTCTCATCATCATAAGTACCAAAGATTCTAAGAAATTCGTTCTTTTGCTTACTGTCAGACGAAGATAACAGGCTATACGCAATAAGCGTTGTTATTTCTATCAATATTGATGTTTGTTGCTTGTAATTTTATACTTTATTAGTAAATACATATTATAATAGTAAAATCATATCGATTTTCCTTCTCTCCATTTAACGACAACTCTCAATAACGCCATAAAACGCGTAGTCCCTTAAGTGTCGCTATATAGAGTTCACACTTTTATCAATTGTGCGTTGATACGAGCCTCAAAAACCGTAGCCAAGATCGAAGTGATTGTAATTAGTCTGTAGTTATAGAGATCGCATGCCTCTTCCCTTTTGGAATTGACTGAATATGGCAAATGGTTCCTTGTACACGATAACACTCCCGCGCATTCTTGGACGATAGTTTTCAAATTTTTTAACTCGGAAGCCGGTTACAGTTATCCAATACTCGCCAGATTATGCTCCGGCCGACGTCTTTCTGTTTCTCAAGATCAAAGGGATATACTTCGATGGTGTTGAAGCCATTCAAAGCAGTGTACCTAACAACATTCCGGACAATTTCCAGAATGCCTTTCGGCGGCCGCACAACCACCGTAAATCGCGTACACTACATAGACAAGGAGGCTATATTGTAGACTAAACGATAAACCCCTAATGTTTGTAAAATTCGGTTTTCCATTGCATCAGTCTACGAACATTTTGACTCGACTATGTAGAAAGGTCAAAGTCTTATTTACAAAAAAGCGGTGATTTTCTTTGCATTTTTAACGTCACTTTCATACCGAATGGCCTCTTCGTTCTGAAAATAATACTACAAACTTAACTATTAACTTATATAACGTTTCAAGCACTCAGCTCAAAACGATTTTCGGATAAAATATTGTATCACTCAACATACTTTTGTTTACGAAAACACCCTAAGGGGAGATCTTTTGGCACACATAATGTTTTTTCTTGTAAACTATCTATCCTCGCTAGAATAAAGGTTCGGTCAGTCATCCGCGCGTCTATCATCGGAGTTAAGAGCAAGAGCGTTGTCTGAGGGGCACCCTCATGTTTTCATAGAACTGAATCTTGGCGCCGAGAAAGCCCAGCTCTAACATCCATATGTAGGTTGTGTTATCCTGTGTAGGATATCCCTCTACGACGGTTATCAACATTCCTAGTTGAAAAAAGTCAAAGCCAGGAATTCGTTAAACCACTAAACCTTACAGTTTAGCGTAGTGATCTGATTAGAGAACTGCGTTTAGCACTGAGAACAAAGGGAATAATCATCGATTATATCCAGAAAGCTTGTATTCTAGACGCCGGTTAAGTCCACCCTTTTATCCAAATAAACGTCTTGGTCAAAAATGAAGTCTGGAACGGATTCTATTGGAGAGTTCTGAACACCAATTTGTAAAAGATGTAATTAAACATAAAAAGGCGTGCCACACTAAATCCGATACTCAAATTTATGTTGCATTTCTATGTATTTCCAGGTAGTTTTAAAAGACTTTAACTTGACTTTAAAGCCTGGCCAAACAGTAGCTTTAGTCGGCGCAAGCGGTTCCGGAAAGTCAACAGTTGCAGCTTTATTGGAGCGCTTCTATGAACCAACCTCCGGTGCAATTACAATAGATGGCTATGACTTGCAGTCTGTGTCGCCGCATTGGCTGCGCGGCCGTGTCATAGGATTTATCGAACAACAACCAGTTCTATTTGCTACAACTATACTAGAAAACATTCGATATAGTGCACCTAATGCCACCGAAGAGGAGGTAATGCAGACCATCGCAAAACTCTCTTTTTAAAAACAAATCAATCTCTAGGTCATTGAGGCGGCAAAGATGTCGCAATCGCATGATTTCGTTATGGCACTGCCAAATTCGTACGACACAAATGTGGGAGAAAGAGGTGCTCAACTAAGTGGGGGACAAAGGCAGAGAATAGCTATTGCCCGAGCTTTGCTGAAAAGGCCCACCGTTTTAATTATGGATGAGGCCACGAGGTACAAATGACTTCATAGCTAAGAAAAAGGGAATGCATTTAATATCTCTGTAGTGCTCTAGACGCGGCAAATGAAGCTGTTGTGCAGAGCGCTTTAGATGAGGCAGCTGTAAACAGGACGACATTAGTAATAGCACATCGGCTATCGACCATTCGGAACGCTGACTTAATTGTCGTTCTGGACAAGGGAAAAGTCGTAGAGGTAAGTCTTTTGTAACTTTTAGAAGTGAATGCAATACATGAAACCGTTACAGACGGGAAAACATGAAGAGTTAATGAACAAAAGAGGGCTGTATTACGAACTAGTGAGACAACAGGAAAAGAAGGAATGGGAGCCTGTAAACAACAATACAGTATTGTTTTTTACAACTGATGAAAAATCTCACACGACTGAAGAATTTGATCAGAAAAGAAGCAACACGGCACAAGGTTAAGGAAAATATTGGATTAATTGCTAAGAATAATTGGAATGAAAAAAAGTGCCATGGGAGTGGATTATTGTAACTGACATCTCTTTGTGGAATATGGAATTTTTAACAAGCAATAAAACAATCTTGAGCTTTGTAATTTAAATGAGCTACGTAAATAATATGTAAAACGATTTTCCGCAGCTCAATTTCTATTACGAATCTGCACTTTAAAAAAAAATACTACAAATGAAACGTGAATTTCGAACCACTTATTTGTTACATTTCCCAATGACTTCGGAATTTCGGAAATTTTAACCTGGCAAATGTTACAAGTAAGACACAATTTTTGGCATGAAATTACTGTGCAACATTCCAGTGATTTCGCAAGTACAATTCTCGACAGCAGAATTGCCTCAACCACTGGTACGCAGATGAATCGCCGCGCCTTGTGCAAAATCTGCAGCCGTCCGCCTCAGCCCGCTCGACCATCGGCGTTATCGCCTTATAGTCGAAAAATTTAAAATGAAACATGAGGCACCGCCATTGAACCATTAAAGCTCCTATTCCTATTCTATGCTATTCCCATTCTTTTCTCTTGTTGTTTCTTTTAGCTAATAAAAGGGAAAAGGTACCCACACCCAGACCTACTTTCACTGAGAAGCTTTATTTTTCGTCCCTGATAACGTTCGCCACAGAATTTCAAGGAAAAATTTATTTTATCCCTTTATAAAAAGAAAAAGTGTTCTGATTTTCACGATAGCAAGGAAGATAAATTGTGTAAAATCATATTTTGCACTGGAAACTCCCCTCTCTTATTTGGACTTTTGTTCTGAGCGACTGTTTTAGCTATTTGTGTTTTCAATAAAAGTTACATAACCATTTCACAAATTATGTCTACCATTGGCCCAAAAGCGGAGATCTTCATTAAAACAAACACAAGTGTGGGCAAAATTGACACCAAGATAAATTTCAAGTTAATAACGGCGTTTATTTCTCTCGGGTTTGCTTAAAAAAACAGAAGAAGAAGAACTAATTCTATACTCCATGAATTCCAACCGAATAAAAGCCGCCTTAATAAAGTGACTGTGGAAATCCTCCGTTGTGGATTTCTGCAGTCAAAGATAATAGGACTGGCACATAAAATGAAATTAAATGTTTGCACATTAGTAAAATATGTGTAAAGCATATTTTATAAACTTCTACTGTGGGTTCTGAGCCACCACTGAAATCAGATGTAATTTTTTTTTAAGAGGGCATGGGACCTCGAAGGTCCCCCGAACTTTGGCCATTCTAGGCCCATTGATGTTCCATCGAGAGTATAAGTAGGTTAGTGAAAGCCAGGATGCGTTCCCATCCCTTTTCGCCTGCCTGGTGCAGTTCATCAAGAAAGCGGTGCCCAGGTTTCTAAATCTTTTCGCCGAGGTGGCGGATAGTGTCACAGGAAGTGTGTCACAGTCTCCGTCTCCTCTCCGCATCCCCTACAATCAGCATCACTAGAGCGGCCGATCCTGTGTTGGTGTCCTTCTAGGAAACTATGTGATTCTTTGTGGTTTTATTTTTTTTCTATTCAGATGACAATCTGCGTAATATTACGTTGCAAGGCTGCAACATGCTCCCCCCAGTTGATGTATTATGGGCAATAAGTCAAAACACTTTTAATTCACAGCTCTGTAATTCAGTTTTTTAGATTGCATTGTGTATTACATGCTAGATTTCATTTTTATAAATTCAACACTTCAAATATACATTTATAGGTTATGCCCTTTGTTTGCTTCCCTTTAAAAAGTCTTATCGCGATAGTTAGGCCACAGTAACTTTCCCTTTCTGATTTTGACACAGATACTTCTGTTTGTGTATATTTTCCTCTTTCCTTTACGTATGTGATCCATGGGACTGAACAGTACAAAACTACAAGCAGCAAAAATCTAAATAAACAAGCTCTAAAATACAATAGCACAATTATTTATTTATTTATTTAATTAATAATACTTGCAATCTAGAAATTTCTTCCACATCAAAATGCTTTCGCAGATTATACAAACAACAAAGCACCAAAACTCCTTATCGAAATCCTTTGACAAACTCCAGTTTTGCCTCTATCCTCCAGAAATAATGAAAATTCCTCAGCACAACTAACACAACACAAACATCAACACAAATTCAGTTAAACTTCAAACTTCGATTTTCTTTTTCTTGCCTAAGCAACGAAACGAACGGAACAATACACCAAAAGTAGAATAAAAATTGAATGCTAGGCGGAGTAAGTTTGCGAAAGCTTTCGTTTTTTGTGTAGAAATGGAGAAATGGGCCGGTAAATTAAACAAAAATCATCATCATAAGATTACAAATATATTATTTGGCAATATGATCAAATATTAAAACATTTTTTAAGACCATTTGCCATGATATTGCAGCAACTTAGGCGTTAATTTTTAATTATGTTAACCCTTTGCACTCCGAAGTCCCCTCTGACGCACCAATTTATTGCAGCAATTTAGGATTTAATTTTTAATTGACACTCAACTAAGAACTGTAAACTGATAGATGATTATAAAAATTATAAAAATTTTTACTGGGCTGTCAGCTCGTGATAGCAAAAGTCCTTGAAGTTTTAAAGGATTAAATATTTCTGAAATTGGATAGTTGCAGGTGCTGGAAAAGTTCGGAGTGTAAAGGGTTAAAACATTTTTTAAGACCATTTGCCATGATATTGCAGCAACTTAGGCGTTAATTTTTAATTATGTTAATTGACCAATACTACATTTTGCTCTTGATTAAGAAAAATCGTATTTTTTTTTTTTTGAAATAGCAAATTTTTGATTTGTATTCGAAACTCCCCATAGGCCAACATTTTTTGTAATAACAATTACATATCCTCATAGCTTAAAATCTTAAATGAAACTGGAAAAATTATACAATTAATTTAGAATTTGTAAATAATAGAAAGCTCACACAGCTTTAATAGCAGCTTTTACCTAACCTTTCCACCTAAACCTGTTATTTACAAATGACTACTATTTTCAAACCTTACAACGGATTTTAGTACGTTTTAGAACAATTTCAAAATTAGTACAAATTGACAAATCAGGTTGGAATCTTAAATATTAAATACATAATCCATTTCGGCAAAAGGGAATATTATCTTTTAGCTGGATATAGCGCCACATAACTTTTCAACGCAATATCAGATGAGTATTGTATGCGTTGGTATGGGTACCGTACATGTACTGCACAGAAATTTTTAGTCAAATATCCACCCGAGAGTTTTCAAAATGACGGCTGCTGGTGGCAATGTTCCCCGCAATCGCGAATAACAAATTTCTATTGTTCCAATAATTTTATAACTTTTGTGTCAGTAAAACTGGTTGAGAATACGAACGCAGTGATCCGTAGTGTTCGATTAACTCTTAAAATTATTGACCGGGATTTGCTGGGAGTTTTACAAGAGCAAAGGAAGTTCCATCTTTCGTGAGCAGTGAGTTTTCAATTTTCTCGTTTTGTTCTGTTTGTGTACAGCAGGGGCCCAGATATACACCCAAGTGTGGGATAATGCGAAAATTATAGCCCCAAAAGGGAGGAAATATAAATTTTTATGATAATTGTAGAATTTGTGCAGTGATTGTGTTGGTGTGTTGCGTTAATTTCACATGATTGTGTGATCGG
>QYTT01085291.1:16361-28880 GCA_006980735.1 Dasypogon diadema | reverse complement strand
TCGATATTACCGTTCAAGAGCTGGTGAATAAAAATTATATCGGCAATATTACGACATTCCTCCAGCGAAATCATGCCAATAAAATTAAGTCGCTCGCGATAAGGTGAAAGGATCATAGGATTATCCCAAGGTAAATCTTGAAGCCCATACCTAATGAATTTGTGCTGAACCGATTCGATACGGTTGATATGAACGGCATAGAAAGGATTCTACAGATGAGATGCATATTCAAGCAGTGGTTTGACGAACGAGTTGTATAGTGTCAAAGAAACTTGGCAGTTAGAGAACATCCTGGACCAACGTATAATAGATCCAAGCATGGCATTACCCCTACAAACCATATAATTAACGTGGGAAACGAAATTAAGCTTTATATCAAGTTTCACGCCAAGATCGACAACAGATTGTACACAAGAAATGCTTCCTAAAAAACGGACAAGTGCGAGTTGAACTTGCGTGGAGAGCGTTCCGTACGATGAATATGTTTGCGGTAACTAAGCAAAGGATGTATGGTATCGGATTGTAGAGGAAAATTGATGAATATATTGTCTATTGTTGAATTCTGTCTTGTCTTGTTTTCCACAGACATGTTATTCAGCAATTTCCCTCTACAATCCGGCACCACACATACATTAACTGATTAGTAAAAATAAGTCATCAACCGATTTTCATAAAAAGAAACCATTAATTTATCTACAAAAATATTTGATTGGTAAAATCGATGAACAATTGGTCAACAAATATGAGTTCAACCCATGAGTAAATGAGTTGTAGCTGTTCAGCTACTCTTCCTTCTATCTCGGAGTCAAAGCAAATCTAGCTGATTCATTGGAGTTCAAGCCTATTGACTGCTCCCAGACGTTCTAAGAGATTGAGACGTGTGACCGTTGGCAGGCTATTTTAAGCCAAACATTACATTAGTTACCACAAACAAATTTGGGTCAGATTTAAAACAAAAAAAAATGATAGGCCATATATTCATCGTACGGAACCCTCTCCACGTGAGTTAAACTCGCCCTTGTCCGGTTTTCCAATTGTGTTTTTCGCACCTTCACGAGTTCCGTTTGCGTCGCTTTCCGCAGACATGTTTTCCCATACATTCCAACTGCAAATGTAACTTTGTTCGGACAATATTGAGAGATTTACCATATTATTTTAAGATCATAGACTTCTTATGAGTTTTCATGTAATCTATACGTAAAGAACTATCTTCAGTATTTGTTTTTTAATTTTAGGCTTAGTAGTTTCGGATATAGTGGGAATGGTCGATTTTGATCTGTTTTCTTAAATAACTTTAGAACTATTTATTTTAAAATTATAAAAAAAATATATTTGACCCCCATATTCAGTTATTTACATTACACGACCGTATTTGGATCAAAAAAATTCATATGTGTACCAAATTTAATCGGTCCAGTAGATTCGGAGCAAATTGGCTGTTACAGACGAATGATCCTATAAGGGTTCGTTCTTTCATTCGGACGTACGGAACCCCCAAAAACGAAATGATCGCACACTTATTTGTGTTGAGCTCCGAGTTATTGTGTACACACCAGGAATACAAAATATCCAAATCCTCCTGAAGAGAAGCGCAGTTATAGATATCATTGATGAAGGAGAAAACTTTCATATGGTTGGCATAAATAGGAGATTAGAATGCCTCAACAGATGCACGATAAGACTGTACAATTAACAAACGCTGTGCATAAAACGTCCGCATTCTGTGGACACATACGTTCAGTTCTGTAATAGAATTTACGATTTCACATGAAAAACTGTACTATAACCTGAACGTGTATTTCAGTCCTTTAAAACGATAATTCTAAACATGACATAATAATATAATTAAACGCATAGCAACAATTTGGTAAATTCCTAATAACATGCAGTTTT
This sequence comes from Dasypogon diadema, assembly GCA_006980735.1. Classification (NCBI taxonomy): domain Eukaryota; kingdom Metazoa; phylum Arthropoda; class Insecta; order Diptera; family Asilidae; genus Dasypogon; species Dasypogon diadema. Next base: position 26,987 of record QYTT01085291.1, on the reverse strand, counting down.
AAAATTTTGCCAGTCAAATTTACAGAAATTATATTCAGAAACCCACAGCAACGAATTTTAAGAAAGCGTCAAAAACTTTAATATCTGCATAAAAGAGATATAAAGTCTTTCATTTCGGTAATAATCAAATTCAATAAAGGCGTCATCATTTAATTTACTTGGACAAAGTTGAACGTAATGCCACTAAATCTGAATAAACCCGAGATTGACAACAGAGGAAGAATTAGCAGCAGAGTCATAAACAGCATAGAGTTGTGTGAAATGCAGCTATACTGACATTACCTCGTTTCGTTTAGTATACGTAAATATTGTTTAAATTTATGAAGTTAATAAAAGTTTCAATGCGAAATTCGACATCCTCGAAATAGATGCATATGTACTTTCATTCTTCGTCAGTGGCCTTTTTTGTACACCCTTTACATACAGAACTATAAAGTTTATTACATGATGAATAAAAGTTGAAGTATATATTTTTCATTAAATTCTCCATCAATCAATGCAGGCTGTTTCAATGCTGAAAGAAGCAGCAAAATGCCAACCTTTCTATAATCGGTAGGTTATCAGTGCTACGCTATTAGGGACTCAATTAATGAGATGAACAAAGGATATCAAAGAATGTTGAGCAAAAAAAGGGTTAGTCTGCTTGAAAGGCTGAAATTAATTAAAATTAGGATGTGGAGCACTTAGCGGTTGTTTTCTTTTCTACTTTCTACTTGCAAAGGACAACGTTAACGACTTAATATGCAAATTAATGAAAATCTCCTCTGACGTTTGACAGAACATGACCCATAAAAGTCTTCCGTTCTAAGCACTACTGAGGGAGACTTTAAGTGGGTGTGAGAAATTTTTGTGTATGTTGTGAAAGCTTAGCGTCCTGATACAGGATTAGAGCATTGCAAACCACATTTCTCAGTAGACAACTTATCAAGACTCAATCCGCAACATGACAAGTTGGTTTACACGCATCAAAAGGGGAACCTTTTACGAAATTAAGGACTAAACGATATGAATATCGTACACTCAGCTGCGATAAGCGGTTCACTTGATAAGATTAATTGATGAAACGTTCAGCACTTTTAATTTTTAAGGAAAACCAACAAAATTATTATTTATCGACGGGAATGTAGATATGCATTTTAATATCTACATGGAGTGTAGGAAAGCCAAGAACATAAAATGGCAAACCAACAACAAGCGACGATTTGCATCCAAAGTTTATTAAAATTTTGTTACCAGTTATCCTGTCCGGTCTAACTCACTCATCTTCTCCATCGGTCTGGAAATCGTCTGAAATTCTGCCATTTCACAAAAGTTCTTCCAATACGACCGAGTCTCGACCTATTTCAATCCTTCCTTTCCTTTCAGAAACGTTTCAAAAAATCTTACACTATGAAGCTAGTAATTTCTTTGAGAGCAGAAAGCTCCTGTCAGATTTTCAGTCAGGTTTCCGGGCTAAGCGTAGTTGTACAACCTCATTGCTTAAAGTTACCGACGACATTAGAATTAATTTAGGTGAGGACAATTTGACAGTCCTTACTCTTTTGGATTTTTCAAAGGCATTTGATAGGGCGAATCACAGAATGTTGCTTAACAAGCTTCGTTCGAACTTTAATTTTTCAGTTCCTTCATGTAAGCTGAGCTGGTCCTATCTGAGTGATAGACAACAGAGGGTGTCTTGCGGTGATGTTTACTCGGGTTTTCTCCCAGTATTAAGTGAAGTCTCGCAGGGGTCTATCCTGGGTTCACTATTATTTTCCACTTACATTAACGACCTCCCTGTGGTGCTAAAAGAATGTAACTTTCACCTGTATGCGGATGATGTCCAGCTCTACCCATGCAGACCCATTGGGCTGGTTGAGGATGCATTTGCCACGTGAATGATAGCCTCGAAAGGATACGGGATTGGTCGATAATCAATGCTCTTGATCTTAATGGTTATAAGTCGAATTATATAATTATCATGCTTATTAGGACACTTATTGTCCCCTGTGAAGTTTTCTGTATGTTGGATTACTCATCATCACGTAAAATTGATATAGCATTCAACAGCGCAGTTCGCTACGCATTTGGTTTAAAAAGGTTTGATCATGTGTCGCCTTACGTTAAGCCTATCTTTGGTTTTGATTGCACTCTTAATTCATACCTTAATTACATTGTTTTGATAATAATATGGCAAACGTGTCATTAATTTATATCTAGGTTTATATCTATACGCAATCTATAAATAAGTGAAATTATAGTTTATAATTAAGTAATATTATTTTTATTTGCTATTTGTGAATAGAATTTAGTTTCTATTTCTATTGCTTTCATTCCCTTGTAACCTACATTTACTTTTAAGTTTATAGCTTACTAGTGTAGAGTCACATAACAAAATTGAATTGAAATTTTTAAAAAATGTGAAGTATTTTGTCTGTAGTAATTATTAACCATATTGTCATCTAGTTTAATATAGTTTAATATGAGTTATTATAAAAATGCTCTATTAGTTAAAATATATATATTGTATAAAATTTACAGTAGAATTCGAACTAGATAGCATCGATTTCTTAGATATAAAAATGTTAACTTCTGGCAATAATATAATTTTCGATATATTTAGGAAAGAAACGTACGGTGATACCTTTTAATTCAAATCACCCATGGCCCACGAAAGTGACAGCCTTTCACAGCATGTTGGATATATTATTAAAAATGTTGTTCTTTTGAAAAGAAACTAAGGACCATCATTAATATTGCCGAAAACAAAAGTTATAAAATGCATACCATATAACATATGTAAACTCCTTCATAAAAAAAATTGAAAAATCACTCTACGTTCAATTTTCTCAGCAGAAAAAGAAAAAGAAAAGAAAGGTGTCACAAATTAAAACACACTTAAAATTAAAGAAAAGTTTGCAGGTTTGTTCAAACATCCAGCCTCTGAAAAAATGTCACTTTGCTTCATATATTAAAAGACGGTTATGTAATGGATAGATTTGAGATATATGAGATCAGGAATTTTACAGACAATAGTCCGTTGCTTAAACCAAACTTGTTTAGTTAACACTGTAAAGGGATTTAATGATGCCCCAATAAGGCGAAACGCGTTGGATTTATTAAAAAAAATCTTTTGCTAATAAAGAAATGTGAAACAATTTAAAATACAAGTGTTCTAGTTTATAATATGAACTTTTAAATTCCAAAAATGTTTCACCAAGTACCGAAAAATTATTGAGTTAAATTTATAAAATGTACGGTTTGATTGAGGCTGAAATTTCGTATACATTATTTTCAGAAAATTTGTAAATTTAAGTTCGAAAATGGGGCGAATCTCCCCACTCTTTCAATAGCCCGCCATATTGATTTTTTGGATGATTGGGCATAATTCAAATAGGGAACAACGTAAAGCTCTCAAATTTAGTAAGGAGCAATTTTATGAGACGCTTAATCAACAAAATAAAAGTCGGTCATATGCCCCCATCCCTGGTTGGGCCGCCATATTGGATTTTTGGATTATTGGACATCATAATTGGAAGGGGAAGCAACGTATCACTCTAAAATTTTGTACAGAAGAGTTTTATGAAATGAACTGTATTTAATCAGCTTAAGGTTGATTCTATATTTTATGTTTTATAACATGGATTAAATTTACTCTTTCTGTTGCTCTCACACATGCATACAATTATCGCACGTTCTATTGGAAACATACGAAATTGTTTACAGGGTGTCCAGTGGGAAGGTATGAAAATTAATAAATTGGTATTTTGCAATAAATAAATGGGATCTATGAAACTTTTTTGAATAGAAGAGAATGGTAATTTTTATTCTATGTCAATTCATTATAAAAAACGATGTTTACATAGCAACATCAATGAATTACTACAATACTCCAATTGCTTTAGAACACTATTAAAAACGTCTTTAATAGTTTCAGCTAAAATTCTATCGACAGCCTTTTTTTATTTCTTTAATCAGTTTTTGGGTTATTTTCATTATAGTGATCCTTAATTTAATCCCACATAAAAATAATAGGTAATTAAATCGACTGAATAAGGAGGTCATTTCATCCCTGTTCCCTTATTAAATCGAAGATATCCAAGACTTCGAAGACTTCTTGTGTTCGATTTGGAGCTGCTCCGTTTTGCATAAAATAATAATTCTTAAGGAAAAACTTTTTCGACACTTTTGTGAAAAACCGTCATTTTCCGTAGAAGAGTCCCCTTAAGATATAAATTTTTGGGCATATATTAAGAACCGCGGCCCAGCGTTTTTTTCTTACTAAATGTCATTCGTGGTCTGCATCTAGTGTTAGAATTCCTTATCCTTTTGCTCCTTTTACGATACGCCATTTACAATTGCTCCTGTTTTGATTGTTTTTGCTCCTTTTAAAAAACAGTGCTGCTCCTTTTACAAACCGTGCTGCTCATTTTACAAACCGTGCTGCTCCTTTTACAAACCGTGCCTTAGTCCCTTATTATCTGAACAAGAAGAAAATGCTTTGGGCGGCGCTTCTTAACATGTTCCAATTTTTGTAAAGTGAATCGAAACACCTTAAGAAAAAGATCAAATTTCCACTAAGCGTGTAGATATATCTTAATTTGGGAAGTGAATAAACAAAAACCAGATTAAAAGAAAATTTGTAGACTATGAAGATTTTTAGTCTTTTGAACTATCTTATGATGATTGGAAAACCGTCTCCATAATCACATTAAATCAATGAATTGTCAAATGTATGCTATCCTATTTATTTCACTTTAAATTGTTTTAATAAATATATATTTCCTGCTGAGGAAATACAGATTTTAAAAGTGTAATGACGTATACCTTAAAAAGATTACATATCTGTACTATTATTGCTGGAGGTTTATCTCAAAATTCATTTAAATATCAGCAATATTAAGTAAACAATTACCATATATATATATATATAAAACAATAACGCGCTTTTATTAAAACAAGTCTTTTTTTGAAATTCAAAAATGCTCAATATTAGATTAAAGTAAAACCTATTTGAAGCCCAAACATATCTGTTTTTCATATAGTTTTCATATTTTTTCATATTGTTTTTTTCATTTGTTTTCCCTAAGTCCGCAGAACACCTGGGGTGTACTAATATCTAAGGTACACTAAATGAGTAGGCAGCACATTATAATAACTTGAAATGGACAGCTTCTGTCAATATATCGAGGTATATTTCAACTCTACCAACAATATGTATTTTTAAAAATTCGGCCTTACATTACACTTTGTTATAACGCATAGCTTGGAAGCGTGAGCCCAAATAAAACAGCAAACAGAGTACCAGTGAAATTAGAGCGGATGAATTTTAGCTCTACTTAGGGTGTAGTATAAGAGTAGAAAGTCTAAATAAGAATGTGCTGTGAGTTTTACGATTGTTTCAATCCTCCTAATATAGTTACATTCATTAAATGGTAAAATGAACAACAACTGATTGAGGTTGTGCTGAATGAAAACCCTTAGGAAAACGAAACATATTAATGAAAACGAAAGTTATTCGATAGTTTGACAACGTGCAGTGTAGTGCAGTGTATATCGTTAAATTGCAAACTCTGGTATTCGAGACTCTACCAAGGATACTATAAACAGTGATAATAAAGAGAAGTGTCGATCGAACTTCTAAAATATTATGTAAAAAGTTACTTCATTTAGATTGATACTGATATTCAAAATATATTACATTATGCTTTCAATTCTCTCTCAGGAAAGTACCCATACGTTTACTTTATTTAAGATGTTAAAGTGATACTACCGTTATTTGTAATTTGAGAAAGTACCTAAAGCATTAACACTCGGAATAGTTTATTGAAATTAAATTACATTATAATTTTAAAAACAAATACGAAGAATATAATATCACGTTTTCACTCTTAATATTTTTCGTTTCCCAAAAATTTGTTATCAGACAGACCTATTGTAGTCAATTCAACCGCCCCCTTTGTCCATTACAATACCGTATAATATCACCGGTGACATAATTTAGTTCTATTAAAATATTCTCTTTTAAATCACATTAAAAGTGGACCTCAATTTAAGAAATTTAAGGTTATGTATGATTGTTTATTACACGTGCACTAAAGTAATTTCTGCCTTACGCCTCACGTGCAATTAAGGTAAGTAAGATAAATTTGTTGTGAAAAGCTTTCAGCATGTACCACTTAACAGCAAATAGGAATTTTCATCTAATAAATTCGTGGAACTGCACTAATAAATGTAAGGCATATTTTGATTTAAATTTTACTTTTAGAAATGACTATTAGAGGCGTCCATTTGATAAACACCAAGATAAATAATAGTTTATGAAAGCGACCGATCTTAATTACTAGAGGGTACCAGAGAATTGCACAATAGTACTTACATATATTTCTAAAATTCCAATACATAAATCCATTACGTAAATACTTGAGCATAAAAGATCTTTATTTGATTCATATTCTTTTCTTTCATCCCTAGAATTTACACTATACTTGAAAAAGAGTAATATAGTTAACTCGCTCGTGTTAAGAATTATTCGATTTCCTAGAATAACTCAAATCAGTGCGCAGACAACTTCAATGAAGTAAATGGATTTCCAGTAGACAATAGAAAATTTAGAGTAATGACGTCATCTGAGCTAGTCAAATTTAAATAGACTCATTATTAGTTTTAGCTGTTCACGCAGAAAGATTCTCTTTGTATTTAGAATGAACGATGCAGTGCAATTCGTAGGCAAGTGGGCTGATATCTCGAGAACTATATAAAATATCAGTAAGTGTGAGGTTTCAAATGAAAGGAGGAGATGAACTCTATACAATACTTCCTCTATAATACTAACTTCTAAGAAGTTAAAAAAGTTAATCACCTAGGTGAGATCTTTCTTCTCCTAAGTTAGCTAGTTGTTGGCTAATTTTAACGTTTTAGTTCTGATTAGGGATCCAAATTAGTGTGCCAAAAGGTCAAATTGTTTTCAATCTTTGATAAAGGCTGTTGAAAATTTGTCGGAGTATAACTTGGTCGAGTTCTGTTTAGTTTTATTTATGATATCTCAGACGGACACATCACAACATTTTTATTTATAGTAAATTCTTATTTTAATAATCAAAAATAGTAACTATAAATTGTAGCTTGTAAACGATGGTCCAAGGAATTCTTTAAATTTCACTAATATTATATAACTTATTGTAGAAAGCACTCGTTTAACAATTAATTATTCAATGGAGTACTTTGACTTGAACGTATTTAAAAATGTACTAAAATATCCACTCTATTCTGTCAACTAACCTTTCTTGATGTGTTTTCTATTATTCGTGTGTAGCCAGAACATTTTCAAACATTTTCTAAATTTTCTCTGTAATACTAACTTTAAAAACAGTTTCGTCAAATCTTAACACATTTCTTTTGAAATATGTGAACACTGAATGCGTAGAAAGGTAAATGATTCTCGACTTCCCGCTAGGAAGTGCGCCTTCCAGACTAGAAGGTAAACTATGGGTCAAGTTATATTAAAAAAGAATAATAGACAACGCATTACTACTCACGTATGAGAATTTCGCACGGATCGAAGCCAATCTAAACTCCAGGACTTTAAATTCAGGACATTTGTTCGTAGAGGTTTCTTTACTTATGCCTCCAGAATCAACTATGCACGTTACCAATATATGTCATTTAGATCGCTACCAATACATACCTGCTCAATATTATAGCTTGTGGAAAGGGTTATCAAAATGCATCCCAGAAAGGACAACTTAACTCGTGTGCTAACTGGTAAAGATGCAACACAATGCAATTGAAACTGGAATTGTTAATAAATTCTGGATGATCAAAACCAAAAAAAGATCTTTAATATTTTTCATTTTTCTTTTTTGGAACACGAAAATGAATTTGGACATCACAATACCAAGCAAAGCCTTGCACCATCCAAGACACATAAATCTGTCGATCCCATTCGGAATCAACTTTGTTCAACACTGAACGTAATACATATATTATGTTTGCATGTTGAGCATGGAAAGAGGCATAAATACGCAAAACGACGTTTGGACCACCAGCTATTTTTATAATTGAAGAGGAAAATGCCGTAGTAAAATGGTTAATAAAAACTCAGCAAAGGAGATCCTTCCGATGGAAAGGGATATTCAGTGTGCCGTCCAGCAATTTCTAAACAATAACACGCGGAAGACTCCATTCGAAGACAACATGCGTGGTAATAAATGGTAGCGAGGATCTTTGAAAAGGCATAAGGTATTAGCAAGCAGGACGCAAGCTCAAGAGTTTCAGAGTTAAATATTCGCAAATGGTTTTTTACCATAATAAGCTATTTGGAAGCCAGAACCTCTTAAATTCATTAAACGACTTAAGGAGAATTTACAAGAGGGACGAAACCAACTTTCTAATGTGCCCCAAGACTGGGAAAGTTTTAGCAAAAAATTTAAGTCTGTCAATTACTATTTAGTTTTTGAGCTTTTCAGGCTCGAAAAACATTTACGTGGACCGTGGACAAAGAGAACATTACGGCAATGTTTTCTTTTTCTGCTTCAAGCATAGGTGCCGCCTATGACAATATATCCTTACAAAAAGATGTCGCATGATGTAACCACCTGGATGCTGGACGGAATAGGGGAGAAAATCTAATTCAGGCTGGATGGATGGATGTATCCACATTTACTTAGAAATCAAGCCAATAATATATTCCATAGGTGGGCATAGAATACATATACCTTATTCATTGTCGCTGCTGTGTGAGTAACTTCAGAAACAGTCTGTTTCCTCTCGAATGCCACCAGAATCCTACAACCTGCCGACTTTTCAGTTCTTAACCCCTTAAAAAGGGGTGGTTGAAAGAGGTACAAAAGTGGCAAACGGAAAATGTGGATATTAAACTTTGAAAAGTGGAATTCGCTTCCTTGTTGAAAGAAACTGTAGACGAATATACGAGACCGGATATCATTTGTAGTGGATTCAATGCTGATGCCAAAGCTTATTCTAAATGTCTACTTCTAAACAAGAAAATTCATTTTAATTCGAATAATTTTCTTATCTATCTACGATTTAAACAAACTGTTGTAAACGAAAAATTCGATCAGCGATTCGATCAGCTCCTCTAACCTAGAACGTCCATGTATAAGCGATTTTGCTCATCTTTATGATATATATATATATAAAACTATTGCCTGCATATTACTGCCGGCAACAATAAGGTAATTCTGTTTTCACTTATATTTTTAGATGTATAGGATTATGAGTCGTTTATTTTGAAAGTGGTTTAAGTCCACTTTTACAACCAGGGCAAAAATTAATTTTAAATGGCTTATTTTACAGTTATATTACGATTTTTACTGAAATTGAGAAATGTGACTTAAACCACTCTCAAAATAAACGGCTCATATATTTGTATCTGTTTAACACAATATTGATGTACATTTCAGACGCACCATAAAGAACAACACAATACTATTGATTTTGAGGTAACTAACAAAACTGCAGAATTCTAAACAGCACTTTTATTATCAATGAAATGCCAGTGAACATCCAAGACATACCAATAATCTTCAGCAGCAAACTGGCAATTGAAAATTATCTCCCAACGCCTCATATCCTAGATGAAGTTGGAAATGAAAAAAGTATGCACAATGTAATTCTAAGATCAGCCCCTTTTCGAAGAAAAGAATGCAAAGAAAGATACTGCTAAACAAAAGCAAGAAAACATCGAGAAATGCAAAAAGAGGTCACACAAACAAACAAAGTAGAAAGATTACAACTAAAGGAAAACAAAAAGAAGAAGCGGTAAGGAAAGGCCTAGAGAATGCCAAATTAGTTGCGAAGAAGAAAACGTAATGATCTTAGCTAAAAAAGAACTAAAGAAAAAGAGCAGAGAAGAAGCGGTAAAAGAGCGGAAAGAAAAGACCCTTTTGAAAATCCAGGAACCAACGAACTGTAAAGGGAAGGAAGCAGAAGTAGGAAAGATCCTTAAATTTGAAGAGAGAATGTGGCAATAAAGAAATTAAGGAACCTGTGGATCAATAAAAAGTCAATAATAAAAGCTTTCGTTATTTTAAAACTAAGTTGAATTTGATGTACCCACATTAAATAAATTTTCTACAATTTACTGAAGGTATTATTATATTCATAAGTTCCAATTAGTTAGAAACGTTTGGACGGTGGTACCTTTCATGCAACAGCACATGCAATGTAGCATGCGATGGCGCATGCTGCAAGCTGGAAGGAAGGCGCGCCGTGTGCTTCATGCCTCTTCCTGTTTACATATTGTTAAGTCCACACTTGGTGGCTTAGCAAAATAAGGGAAACAGGTGCCGGAATTCAAACCAGAGAATCAAATTTTATATATATTTTTTATTGAAAATCCAAAACTTAAAACTACAATTCCAAAAACAACTCAAAATAAATAAAAAGGCAAAATAAAAATAATTCAAGCAAAATAATAACAAAGTCAAAAGAAATAAAAACAACTCAAGAAAAAATAAGCAAACTAAAACTAAATAAAAAGCGGGAAATTAAAAGCAGTCCAAATAATAAAGTAATCCAATTTAAATTCAACCTGTGGAAAGAGAAGAAGAAAAATAATTAGTAAAATAAATTAAAATTGAATAAAATTCGAAGGTGCGCTTCAAAACAGCGCAGCACCTCACT
>QYTT01085291.1:3572-16046 GCA_006980735.1 Dasypogon diadema | reverse complement strand
TAAGGAACCTGTGGATCAATAAAAAGTCAATAATAAAAGCTTTCGTTATTTTAAAACTAAGTTGAATTTGATGTACCCACATTAAATAAATTTTCTACAATTTACTGAAGGTATTATTATATTCATAAGTTCCAATTAGTTAGAAACGTTTGGACGGTGGTACCTTTCATGCAACAGCACATGCAATGTAGCATGCGATGGCGCATGCTGCAAGCTGGAAGGAAGGCGCGCCGTGTGCTTCATGCCTCTTCCTGTTTACATATAACAGACAAAAATTCAGATTAGTCGGAAGATGTTATCGTCGGTGTTATGTTGCTGCTGCAAGCATTATAATTTAGGGTAAAAGTAAAAAACAAAAAGCGAAAGTGATGAAACATTTTGAAAGAAGTTGGGATGAACGGTAGTGCTTTATTTCAAAACTTTTACAAGAACGTCTACAGCTGACTTTTAAATACTACTAATTGGTCAAATTATTACAAAACAAGATACTAACAGGAAAAAGGCTATACCCGTCAGAAGATTAACAGTGACGTTACGTTTTTTAGCTGTGGATAATTCATCAAATATATGCATTTAAGATATAGATTTAGCGCACCACTTAATTTTTTTGTTTTTCTCTAAAATAACAGGACTAACGGCTTATTGCCTTTTGTTATTAACTCTTTTGAAGAAGAGTCCTAAATACGTTGTTTGTTACGGAAAAGTTCCTTCTGAAAAAATAAAAAAGAACGCGTCAACCAAAATTAGAGCGTATTCTCAGTGACGGGACGGTACGATTGCATTATTCGATTGGCAATTCAGTTTGTTAACGCAGTTGTGCAAATTCTGTATTACAGTAAGCTTCATAATAAAAGGTTATTGTGCATAAAGCTCTCAAAATGTCAGTTCCACGAAATTTAACGGAAGGTGATTGTTCGCTAGTGGTAATGTTACTGTACGAAGGCCTCAGTAAACGTACGCTAGCAAGGTAATTAGGAATTAATCACAGCCCGGTCTTTCGGGTCCTGAGACGATACATGGAGACGGGATCTCATTACATAGCAGGAGGGCAGAGTCGCAGGAGATGCACTAATGGAAGTGATGACAGTTTGAAGTGAGAGGTGTGTCGGTATCCAGTCGTACTGTGTTAAGGCGCAAGTCTGAAGCAGGACTGAGGAGCAGAAAACCAGCAACAGAACCACTGTCCACTCCCAAGTAACAATGGATAGTTATGGATTTGTTCTGGTAACTAATTTTAAGGCTATAGTAAGAACTAAGAACCGTTCGGAGGTAGGTACGACAACCACGTTCACAACCAATTTACAACCAATTTGGTAGAAATATCTAGGTTCCCACAAGCATGTGACAACCAATTTAGTTGCAAGTGACAACCATTCTAGGTTGCAAGTGTTAGTTGTTCGTAGTTCTCCAAACTGAATTACAACTGAAATGAAATGGTTACGCGAACCATTTGGTGCGAGCGATATATAAAATGAATGGACAACCGAAAGAGAAAGATATTTATTACAGTATTATGAATGACAAATAACACATCGAAATGAAAGTACATCAGCAAACAATAAGTTAATCTTATTCTTGATATTTCTAGATGTTTGTTGCTTATTTTTATATGAAAGTTTGCTTTGGGTTAGCTCAAATTTTACGGGAAATTTCATTTAGACTGTGAATATGGGTCAAATAGTTCGTAAAAAAATATGCGCCTTGAAAGTACTCAAAATTTATTAAAATTTTTAATTATTAGAAAAAATAGAAAATGTATATAGGTCGTATGCGTAGAAATTGTTTCTAATATGTGTTAAATGTTAGGAAAGCTGTTAAAAGGTTGTCTTTTCATATAAAAATAGTAGTAAAGGTAGTCGCCAAATTAAAATTTAAATCAACATTTTGGTTTCAAAATAGACACATGTCAGTATTTGTTAATAAATATGGCATATAATCTGTAAGTGCTGCCCACAACTATTCGTTTGTAGCCCCAAACTATGAGGTTGTGAGTTTTATGTTCACAACTAATCAGTTTTAAGTGAAAACTAAAGAACAGCGGATCACAAATACTCCCAAATTTTTTCTTTGTATTTTGCTACAACAGCTGGACCAGTTTAGGTAATGGAAAATTACTTCCGGAAAACAAAATTATTGTGTTATAAGAACGTGAAATATGTCTGTACTCTTGACAAAAAGTAAATAAAGTTTTTAGTGAAATATACCTGAATTGATTTAGTATGAATTTGTCGCTCTTGTTCATATTGTTAAAAAGTATTTCAGTTTTTAAACATGATTTCTCTTGATCAGAACTACGCAGTTGCTACTTACAAATTTAAAGCCCTGTTCAGAACTACGAAGACGTAGTCCGCAACCACGTAATTATAATCAGAAATACATAGGTAGTTGTGATTGTTGACCATATAGTTGTGCTCAGAACTATATAGTTGTAACTTGAAACAATTGAGTACTTCTGGGGTGTGAGCCACAAATATAAAGATCTTTTAAAAACTGCAGAGTTGTGTAACTCAACTGAATAGTTCTGCCGAGTACATGGTTGTAAGCAACAACCATACCCTTCTGACAGTTCTGGTATTTGATCTTGTTTCATTTAAAAATTCATTTTATTATTTTTTTAGAAATTTCATTTAAATTTATTTACTAAATCCATTTTATTAGTATAATTAACCTGAAACGCTACTTGTTACCGCGGAACTTCAAATGCAAATGACTGCAGATTTATGTATCAGTTTACAATATTTGACAGCATCCAAGAGTGATTCTAAGAACTATTTGAGAACCAAACTTCGCAACGATTTTCCGCAGTTCGCATTTGGTTGTCATACATAGTTCGCATATGGTCCCTACAACTCGAGTAAAAATTCATGGTTCGCATATCGCTATGAAGGTAGGTTCGCGGATATTTCTCACAACTTATTAAGAGCAGCAAATGGCATAGTTCTTACGAAGTTGTGAAAGTAGGTCCGCTTATTGATTTTAGAACTTCTTCGGCGAACCAGATGATTGTCACATCTAAATAGTTCACAAAAATGGTTCGGACAAATTTCTAGCAACTAAAATTGGTTGTAAAGTAAATACAAACATTTCACAACCAAACTAATTCTGATAAAAAGGTTCGCACAACAACAGTTTAGTTCGCAACAGCCACACAGTTTCCAAATTGCTACTTGGGACTACTTACGAGGGACCACCGTATTGCGAGGCTTCACTTTGCCAGAAATCATGAAAAATGGACCTTGGAAGATTTGATGAGAGTTCTGTTCACGGATAAGTCGCAGTTCACTTTATTCAATCTAGACTGATGTCAACATGTGTGTCATGTTCAGTGTCAGAAAATCCAAGTATTTATATTTATAAAAGTAAATTTTCTACCTTCCAAATTTAAGTTCCAAAAAATTTTTAGAATTTAATTTCATTCAACTCTACCTTTTTATCATGCTCTACATAACAAAAAACCCGAAAATTGAATCACATTTTAAATTTTAGCGCCTGCTCCTGCCGTCAGTATGACACATGACGTGCAGAAAATAGACAGATATAGACCGAATATACTTTTGTCTTTTGCCGGCGTTGTTAGGCGGGATATTTGAACAATTAATTTTGGGTTTTTAAAGGCGAAGAAATTTATAGTTTTAAACGCATATATTTATAAAAACAGATTAATAAAAAAAATTTTGTTTCCCACACAATTTTTTAAGCAACAATAGCAGTGGGACGAACCAAGAAATGCTTGGAAAGTTTATGACGCACTTCTAAGGTTATGTAGAAATTTGTGCCATTTTGCAAGCAAGCATGCCCTCTCTACTTCTTTTATCTCTATGCTTCCCACCAAGGGTCAGTTTCCGTGGCGGTTCCATACTGGTCTGGGGAGGCATTTGTTATGAGGCGTGTGCAGAATTGGTTGTCTTCCGTATAAGGTTTTTAAAAGATCACAATCATTGTGTAATAATATTCGCTTGAACAAATCAATTATGCAGAATTCTTTCCTGGTTCACATCACCTCGATTTGTAACTATCTTTCTACATGTGAAATGAAATCAATTCTCATATTCTATAAAATATTCGATTTTTTTTCAAGTCACTCTACATTTGTGGTATGAGTTCTTGTTACGACTTATATTCAAAAATCATTTTTTTAAAGAAAACCTAACTTTTTCATAACTATCAAGCTGTTAGCAGATTATGAATTAAATTATTATTTATGGTAAAACAAAAACTGAAAGCATTTATTTTCACTTTAGTTCAAATAAAGAGATACATATCTCAAAATTTGTAGAGATGGTGCTGGAATAATAACTTAAAAGACTCGAAAAGTCATCCTTTGTTCTAGAAATGATTTAATTAGATTCCTACAATATGAAAATTTCCATTCAAGATTTTACTTGAAGCGTTCAGAGCAAACTTTCTAAAATAAATTCAACGAGCTCGCGAAGGTTTTCTTTAGATCAATTAAGCTGGTTTTTAGTTTTTAATTTGTAGTGGTCACTTTTTCATCTTTTTAATTTGGAATTCGCGCTCTGACGATATAACTTGAATTTCTTTAAATGCTTCAACATGAATTCTTTACAGTCGTGTATTTAATTAAATGCCAAGTTGAAGGATTTTTGAAAAGCCAAAAACAAAAAATTTCAAATATCTCAAAAAGGATCACAAAATAAATCTAAATAAGTGGGATTGATAACTTAAGTAATAGTATAAATACTGATAAAATTGATGGGATTTGCAAATTAATTTGAAAACCTCTCTAAATTAAATTCGTAAGTACCTAACTGGGATTAACAATGTCATCTTTTGGGAACTGTTTAAGTAAAACTGAAATAAGCAATGAGAAATTCGAACTAAGGTAAAATATGTGGCTGTGAACTTATCAAACTTTGGGTCATATGCAACACAATAAAGGTTTTGGGTAATTGTTATCTACTGCTAGATTAATTTTTTGTTAACAAATTTAAGATTTCACTGAGGCGTTGTTAATTTAGTAGTTGATTTATGCAAAGGGTTTCTGTCCATCTTTTTATAATATGTTGTTAACCGAGCAAGGTAATAAGAAAATATTGGCGCAATATAAAGCAGTACTCTTATCCGAGAAGAAGCCTGAAATGCAATAAACCGGAAGAGCGCCCATCGATAAAATCTGAAAATAACACTTTGATTTCAGTAAGCGAAGTAATCTTAAAAATCAAGATATGGGGTTTTTTTGATTTAATTGAGCAATCATAAGTTGTCGTTAATAAAACGGAAAAAGAAGAAAGGTTTTTGTTTCACAAACAGAAATATTAGGTCTGTATGGTTAAAAATCTAGCAACAAATGTCAAGCAAAGAATTTCCTTTGGTGGTAGGGATTTCAAACATACGCTTTTCTGACTGTTTCCAGCAGCATTTTGCATGCCTTACGACCTCATTCGATTTATTGTCCATGTTATCACTTTTCGCTCATTTAAATGCTTCTTGTTATAGCTATTTCATTATTCTAGATACAATTTAAATTATAATTATTTCCCAACCTCTCAGAGTGTAACCAAAACACATCACATAACCTCTTTCATATCAGCTGATAGCTGCCATTTTTCTGCCAGATTCCATTCATCCTAAAAAGCAAGATCAGAAAACTTGCAAATCTGCAAGGAGGGGAAACTGATAGTTTCTGCCAGAAAATTTCAAACATACGGATTTTGGACTAAAGCTGGCTGCTTTGAGCAGCCAGATTTTTCAAACATACAGACCTATTAAAATAAAATAAGAAACGAAGAATTCGTGCACAGAACTGCGATGAGCACGAAGTTTTCAGATAAACCTACGAAAGAAGGGAGCAAGCGCAAGGTCTTTGTTCTGGTTCGAAATAAGACTGGTCTTCGACCTACAAAATCAAAAAAATGAGTTGTTTTTGGATATACATAAGTCTTACACCCCAAATCAGCGTAGTCCTTACTTTTGAAAGCCTCTGTTGTTTTGAAACCCTAAGGGTGGATGCCAAAAAATTGACATTTCCTCTCGCGCGGTACACCCTGTTTGATTCAAAACCCTGGCCCAGACTTTTTGTTTTTCTAATTGGCACAAAATTTCACGGCTTCTGACGCAATAGCGCTTTAATTTACACGGTTTGCGTCGCCCAGGAGTCAATCGGGGCGAAAGCTTATGGTGTTAAAGTAGTCTTGCCATCGCGGCAAAACTTTTACAGGGCATTGCATCAATATTGTCCATTAGCTATGATAAACTTACCTGACTTCTATATAAGAATATAAGATAACATATTCCATTGGTAATATTTTGATTTAGATCAAGTGAGGGGAATTTCAATTAACAAAAACTTAAGATTCAGGTTTAGAGTAGATGAACTAATAAGTTCTCGAACTGTTGCAGTTTTATGAATTTTTGCGTTACGCATTACAAGCCAGCTGCCTCCCACATTTTGTAATTTTTCCAATAATGCTCTCTTTACAAAAATTTTTCGGAGTTACATCTTCCTATAAGTTAAGAAGTTCCTTGTAGCATATTTTGTTAAGTATATATTTTAAAAATAACGTCCACGTGAAGCGGGCTGAGTTGTAGTTAGTTAAGACATTCACTTCACCCAGAAGATTTCAGTACCGATATCAGAGATTTGTTGCTAATAATGGTTACTGAACTGAAAGATATGAAACCATTCGTTGAATTAATAGACTACGGTCGAAGTAAATAACATTGAACGTTTTAAAAATGTATTCTATTCAGGCAATTAATAGCAGTAGTACAAGTTTTATGCAAACTTATCACTGAATTTAGGAACTATTGAATTATTTTAAATTACATTCTCTATTTGGACAATTTTCAATTCTAATAGAATTTTTTCTAATCTCATTCAGACTAATTCTCAAATAGACAAATCTCATTCATTTCATTCAGACAAATCTCAATTCTATTGGGAAAAATATCACTTTTATTGGAATAAATCTAAATTCCATTGATAAAATTCTCAATTTCATTCGGAATTTTCTAAAAGAAATTGAACATTTCGCAATTCAATTTAAAATTTTTTCAATTAAAGCTGAAAATGTTTTATACAATTGTAGTTGTTGTTGGTAAAGAATTTCTTCAAATTCCAATAATTGTGAACTACTTGAATAATAGTTTGCACATTTCAAATAATATTTGATAATAAAAGCATTCACATCCAGAGTTTAAATTTTAAATTTAAACGGATTTTTAAACGCAGTATAACATATCGAAAGATAAAAAAATAAAAATATGCATTTTTCAATATTAAAGGACGAAGGACGAAAAAGGGATAAGAACTTCTTATTCCTTAATATGATGGTGTCTTATTATGTTGCATTTAATATATAAAATCTCACCCTTAAAAGAAGTCATGAACGACAGCCCTACGCTTCACATTTCAGAAGGTATGATTTTTTAAAAACTACCAGAACACCAAATTATTTCACTTTTAGGAATTTTTCACAGAATCGTAACTCTAAGAGCGTATTTACAATTAAACGTGAACGGCAACGTTAAACTGAATCTAGTTCGCTTTCTTTAGTCAATATAAAAGGAAACTAAAGGTTGCTATGCCCCGTTGCCGTTCATGTTGAATTGTAAATTCACCTTAAAAATAATTGACCGGAAGCCAAAATATTTTACATAAATTATTTAATGCTCTCACCGAACAATTTGGCAAAATTTCATTAATATTCATTTATTTCCATGGAATCATCAACGCATACCAATTTTTAAATTGAATTCAGTTTTAAGAATTGACCCTTACATACATTGCAAAACAAGAACAAAGTCCACTTTTACAACCACTACAAAAATAGATGTTAAAGGACTTAAATTACATTAAATTAAAATAATTAATTAAATTACACTTCAAAAGCAACCGTTTCAAGAACAGCTACAACCAGATCAAAATCAAGATCAACCAAATCAATTTCAATGCCAACCAAATCAAAATCAAGCATACCTTTTTGAAAAAATAAAACCAACCAAATCAAAATTAGCGTAAACTATTTCAAATAAATGGCAATATTTTCAAATTCAAATAAAACCAAATAAACTGCAATAGCAACCATTTTAACATGCAAAACTGGTTGTTATTGAAGTTTAGTTGATGGTATTTGAATTTAAAACAGTTGTCCTTTATTTAAAATAGTTGATGCTGATTTTGATTTGGTTAGTTTTGTTTTTTAAATACGTCTGCATGATTTTGATTTGGTTGGCGTTGAAATTGATTTGGTTAGTCTTGATTTTGATCTGGTTGTAGCTGTTCTTGAAACGGTTGCTTTTGAAGTGTAAATTCTATATATGAATCTTATATTAATATTATATGAGTTAATTTTACTAAAACTAAGGAATGTTACTTAGGCCACTTTCAAAATAAACGGCTCATCGGGAAACATAATTTTTTATCTATTTGACAATATATAAATATATAGTTTACATACATTACAAAAACATTCAATATTGAAGATATAGTCCCAGAAATAAACTGAAATAACGAATTGGCACAATCGTGCTGTCCGGTAATGTTTTTAGTGATTTTAAATTTTTAAAAGAAAATTATAATAAGATATTAGTTATCATATACTACTCATCGGTAAATTTTCAGTATGTTTTCTTGAATTGAAGAAATATATCACAGCTTATTAAAATTAGATTTATATTTTTTGGATAAAAGACTTGAAGAAAAAACGTTTTTCTTCCTTTGTTCTATATATGCTCTCATCAAATCACACAGCTATATAAAAATTAATAAAGTTTCGGGAATGCACCTTTACCGAACATAAATTTGATCAAATATATTGAGAAGTTTAAATTATCGAAAGCAAAATGCATTAATCACAACACAAACTTCAGCCTAACAATTTCCATAAAATATCCTTAACATGGAATTATATTCAGCTCTTTTAACTTTTAATAACTATAAATAGTTTAAGTAGAATTTCTGAAGATAGATTATCCCAGAATTTGTGCTAAAATAAACACATCAGAACACATTTCAAAGTCCAATGAGCTCGAAACTCTACTTCGCTATCCTTTCTTTAGTTACCATAATTTACAGCACCTGTTGAAACAACTATAAAAATGTAATCACTAGCATCCCTAAAAATCGCTCCCTCTGTGCTTGGAAATTATATTTCAGTCTAAATTAATTGCAATATGAATCATATCGTTAACTGATTTCGAGTGCTCTAGTGAAGTGGAAGTTAGAAATATTATAGGGTAACATACCTTAATCCACTGGAAGGAACTACACGTGCTCCAACTCCTTTCGATTAAACTGAATTAAACAAACACTTATATTTCACTTTTTTGGAGTCTATTGCACTTCTCGTAACCGCTCAACAGTAAAATACTTTTGATACCTTTTGTCCACACTTGATCGTTAACTTTAGCACTTCTTTACTTGATATCAACAGTATGGGGTTCGGGCTATTACTTAGACGTTTGCTGCTACACTCGAGCTTTTATACAAGCTAGGGCTTACTTCGTCAGCTTGAACTTCCCCTTTCAAACTTGTCCGCATGTGTGAGGGTTGGAAACCAAATTTGTGGGTGGCATGTCCAAGTGATGGTGAATCAACAGTTTGTCCTGTCGGCTGTCGACAGGAGCTTTTACCCGCCTCGTCTTTTGATACATAAAGAATGTCTTTCTTTAAGCAGAACATCCTCGGCCGTTGCTTACTTGAATGTACTTGTTGCATGCGCAGGGTTGTCCATTCACCGAGTTTTGAGTTTACCAGGAGCTGATTAACTGCATGATTTACAGTAACGTTTATGGTGCTCTTAATTATTTTTATTAGACGATTTCTGTCAAATGAATCCTTCGCACTAAAAAAGTAATTAAGTCCGAACAGTTGCTAAATCATCAGGTTTATGTGTTTCCGTCTTCTGACAGTACTCCACCACCAGTTAAATAAAATGAAATTCACAGTTAAATCAGAATATCTTTGCAAGTAAAGCTCTTTGTCCGAAAATGAGAAAAGCATGCCCTCTTTATCATAAAGAGTTCCTGATAATGTATTAAAACTTTTTCTTCAGTCAAATAATTATAATAATGGGGATATGTGTAGAGTAGCGGGGGTATTTTGTCTTCCGTTAATATTTTTAAAACTATGTCGATTTATGAAAAAATAAACCATACTACAATTTTCTCGAAGTCCTTTTTAATATATTCTACGTAATCAAAAAAAAAAAATTGTTCTTTGAAAATAAATTTGAATAACAGTAAATTACGGCATTTTTATCATCGCCAAAAAATGGTAGGATAATATGGAATAGTGTGCGTGGTACATACGGAATGCTTTTGATATGATTTCAGGATCAACATCTTTTTGTGTCAGCCGAAAAAGAGTAGTTCTCGGAACACCAAAATGTTTGCTGACCCTTAAAATACCCCATTTTGCCTTTCCTATATAGCTGATATTGCCTCCGTCATCTTTTCATTTTTTATTTTAAATTAAACGAATTATTGAAGATACCTAAACAAAACTGACGCAGTGTGAGTAACACGAAAGGGTAATATGGAATACTATTCCATATTAGCTGAGATATGCATTTTTACTCTCGTCTTAATTTTTATACCTTAGATGTAGGGTATTATAGCTTTGAGCAATATTCATGATTCACAGAAATAAGCTACATTGCCATTAATGTGAGAAGAAACGAAGTCGTTTAGTATATGTCCGTCTGTCTGTCCGTCTGTCCGTCCACGCGTTATCTCGAGAACGCCTTAAGCTAGGCAGTTGAAATTTGGTACATAGATACCTTATTACGATTGAAAGATCAAGCTCGTAAATGGGCGAATTTGGACTACTCCTTTATAGGGTTGCCACATGAAACCTACAGCTAGATCAAAGAAAAAATCGATATTTTTCTTCTAAAACGAGAACGCTTCGAGGCAGATGGATAAAATTCGGCACACATATACTTTAGTAAAACCTAAAAATCTTAGTAGAAAACGAACCAAATCGGGCAACTCTTTTAGAGGGTTTCCACATCAAAGTTGTATTTTTTAATGCCGAAAATGTACATTTTTTCAAAAGTTTTTGCGATCGTCATAAAAATATGCATATATAGGTTTTCGAGGTAGCTGATTGCGAATCCAGAGTCGGATTTTTTAAATTCAAAATGGTGGATCCAATATGGTGGACAAGATTTTCTAAATATCAATATGACCTAGCGCTCATCTACAAGGCTCATATCAGACCCAGACTTGAATTTAATTCACATAGTTAGGCAGGGGCAGGACGTACCGCATTGTCCGCGCTAGACAAAGTCCGAAAAAGAGTTTTTAAGCTAATTGGTGATTAGACGATTACTTCTAAAATCGATTCTCTGAAGCATCGTCGTAAAGTCGCATGCCTAACCCTCTTTTATCGCTACTGTAATGGACATTGTTCTAACGAAATCTCTAGTCTGATTCCTTGCAATTTTATCCCTATGCGTGATACCTGCGCAACGAGCCGCCTTCACCCTTTCGTCATTGAGACAAGACCCAGCAGAACAGTGAAGTTTCGTTAATCTTTCTTGAGCCGAACCAAACACGAACAATCCGAACAAATTACAATCTTTGGTTTTTCCTGTTGATTATAGGCCGCAGTTGTTTAAGCAGAGTGTGCACCAACATCTTTTCGCGACGTCCTAACTTCTCCTCTCGCACATTCCAATTTCCTTCCTTTCTGCCAAGACTGTGCTGTGCATCATAGGGTATCCCCTGAGCTTTGGCTTCACCGTAAAAAAAATATTTTCAAAATGACGGTCGACGGATATATAGGTTTTTGGGGCTGATAACTACGAATTTAACTTTAACGCTTAAGAATTCAACATGGCGGATCAAATATGGCGACCGTAAATGTTAACTTTTTCAAGAGTTTCTCGATCATCATGAAAATAAGTCCATGTGGGTTTTTGGAGATCGCAAATTTCGAATCTAGAGTCAAATTTTAGAGATTCAAAATGGCAGGTCAAATATTGAATCTAAAGGATGCGTCGACAGGTTGTGGATAGTAGGACTGCCTGCCAGATTTGAAGGTCAGCTGAGAATATGTAAGAATAAGTAGTCGGGGACAATTAACTACAAACGCATTATTTTCTTTTCTTCCCTACGCATACCCTAGACGTTTAAACCAATTATAGCTTCTTTCCTTGTTTATTTCTAAACGTCTTATATCAATGCGGTTATGTTATTAACACGACTTTACACAGTTTTACTTAGCTTTGCAAACGGTTACACTTATACAAAAATATTGAACTGAAGCTTTTTAGCCCCTAGAACTGAAATTTGTGGTGCCATCTCTGATAAGAATGGTGATCTTGGTTGCGTTTACTCCTGTGCTAAATGTAACAAATTAGTGCTAAAGCCTAAGAAAAGTCAGAGTATCATTATTTTTAAAAATGTCATTGATACCAATATATTGCCCCCAGTTTTACTAAACAACGAGGCTATTCCGTTTTTGAAGCAGGTTAAAAATCTGGGAATTACTATTAACTGTACCTT
>QYTT01085290.1:0-25794 GCA_006980735.1 Dasypogon diadema | reverse complement strand
TTTATAGATTTCATACAAAAAAATATAATTTTCTTTCAGGATTATTTCTAATTAGCAAATTTTTTAATATTTTAACATAAGATAATTTGACATAATTTTGTTTGTAGGAATGTTCAGTGCCGGCACAAAATAGCTATGCCTTGCGGGGGAAATAAAATTTAACCTTTCGGAAATACAAAAATTGTCCGCCACCGCCGCGACTCCGCCAAAGCCGATCCCAAGCCCGGTTGAAAAAGGAGGAGGGAGGCTTCCTTAAAAATGCTCAAAGTTATCAGGCGAAACTCGACTTGACTTAAAAAATAAATAATTTTTGAAGACACCTAAGAGTTGGGATTGAAAATTATTGCGCCTACCCATGCCAAAATACTTTACTACTACTTTGCACGTTTTTCAAAGTATTTGTGTAGACTCACACCACTTTAAAATTGGCCACGGAAATTTTACCTGAGTTCCACTCCATACCTACATGCTCGAAGTTTTTGCATTGCTTTTGTAGGTGACATTGTAATCAGCGGCAGGCAAAGGAGGTGGTTTTTGCTTGTTTTTGTAAAAATTTTAAAGTAACAGCATCAGCGTTTACTTTATTCATCAGTTTTCATTTGAGTACTTAAATTTATGTTGATTGCAGCAGCATGACAGTTTGTTAACTTCCAGTCGGGCATAAGAACTAAAAGTGAAATTAATGAGTGGAATAAATATTGATTTTCAAAATAATGTGTCTAGGTAATGATATGAATGCAACAATTTGCAGTTCAGTCATAACTGAAATTAATATTAATTAAATACATATTTGAAAAACCCTCGAACACGACGAAAAAACTGCCGTGACGTCACAAAATGGCGATTCAAAGCAAAAACCTGGCTAATCTTGTAGTCTGTAAACCGTGGCTTGCACTACGTTACGTCCATTGCAACTGAACCTTCAAGTTTTTTTGGTTCGCTAGTTGGCGACGCTTGACGATAACGTTTGTTTTGCTATATAGCACCTCATTTTAAGTTTCGTGAAGTTCTGTTGTGTTCGATATTTTGAAATAAATTTAGAAATATCTTAACACAACTGAAGTGTATATTTGTTAATCAAGTTGTGTTTGAAGACACCATGTCGAAAATGCCTCGGTGGCAAAAAAACAGAACCAGAAATGGTACAAATTTTGCAGTTACCTCATACATGCGTGTGCAAAGTATTCACAACACGTTAGTGAATTTTGCCTAAAAATGCGAAATTCGTTTTCGAAGTGAGTGGCTCCAGAATTATTTTGCTGCCTATTTGAGTGCGAACGAGAAAGTATGAAACAGGACTAATACTTGTGCCACTTTGTGCAACATTTTTAGTTATTGAGACGAGGGCCACTGGAAAATCTTACAAAAAATTGACCTATCACATAAAGTTATTATTAACCTTTTACATGAAAAAAGGAAAAAGGGACCAAGGAAAAAGCTATCAGAACGCGATTTCATCTCCTTTTAGGAGATCCGGTAATTTGACTAGCGATTCTGTAACAAATTGTGATAAAGTTTTGCGTATCAGGTTAATGTTTTCTAATGGACTGTGTGGCGTTTACTTTAACAATGCGCAACCTTTGTTCAACTGGAACTTAAAACAGACCCTAGACTTCCGCCGCACTACAAAATTGCCAAACTTGAAGTCGGGCGGTTTAAATATGAATAGAACCTGGGCCTGGATAAACTGAGATTTGTATTTCAAATAAAAAAATTTTTTGGACAGAAATTCAAGCATGATGACACAGATGGTCAAATGGTTATCGCTTATATGTATTGAAATTCATCTAAAATTCCACATAAAAGGCGTAATTGGGCGAATAAATTTCTTACCTGGTTGTAATTCAAAAACCTTTTTGGCTATATACGGCAATGTGGAGTTAAATTAAAGGGAATTTTATGCACTTTCATACTGTGTAAGAATATAAGTATACTGTATAAGAAATTTTACGAAATTCTTGAAAAGGTTTGCGATTTGAACGGCTAGTAATTGTAGATTAAAAGTTGTACAAAGACATTTTAGGAGCATATTAAGCATATTAAGTCCTTTATGGAAAGATTTATTACTTACTATTATAACGTAAACTTGGAAGTAGCAACTGAGTGATTTTCAGAAAATGGTTCTAAAAATAAACAAACAGGATCTTATATATGTGTTGCAAAAGTGGCAAAATTTCAACATAACTAGCATAAAAGAGAAGATCTTGCGCACTCTATTAACACTTTTTGTATATAAATCTCATTACTCGAGAAGTATATTTTATTTCCGGCAATTAAAAGCGCATCTATCCAAAAAAAAACAATTTTCCATCAAATTAAACTAAAGATAAATACATAACTAAAACCAACAAAACTATTTCTTCAAAATTGCGTTAACACAAAAATATTTCCATTAATTTTCGTTCGCAGTTACTGTATAAAAACTTTTTACACTCACTGTAGCCATTTGATTTTGTCGCAAAAGTGCCTATTGCAAAATCTTCGAAACTACAAGCCATGCATAAGAAGAAGAGGAAGAATATTGAACTCTTTTTTATGAATGCTTTAGGATAAGCGAAATTGAGCTTATATACTTCGTCAGCCCATGTAAAATGGAGTGCAATGTTCTTACCTTTCTGCTTGTGCATGAAGGATTTACTTAATTATTGACAAAAAGTATCAAAAATTTGGAGCGGTGCTATATTTATACTACACTGTGTATAATAGGCTTCAGAAACTGGAATTTAATCTACTTCAAAGCATTTTTATTTTAGAGGTGGGTTTCATATGACAACCTATAGGATATCTGTATATCGAATTTTAAGTCTCTAAAAATCAATACGTTTTCGAGTTGTCGCGTAAAAAGGTCAGAGGGACAGCTATAAAACAATTTCTTTTTGTTTAGAGAAATAAAGTACTTCCTTAGCTTAGATAAACAAGAAAAAGGTATAAAAACTTAAGACCACATACATAACTTTATCACCCGGAATAAATGCGAACTTAAAAATTCCATACAAGAAATTCCATATTCCCACCATCCCCAAAAGCTAAAGCCACCCAACATTAAAGAAACACCCCTTTAATATGACATCTTTAATGGTACTGAGGGTCAACGCAAAGTCATTTATCAAACAGTTTATCAGATTCCTACTACTGTTACATGCCAGGATGTAGGGAGGACTTGAATTTAGGTTCGACTATATTAAAACGTTATTCAGGCGGGCAGAAACAAACAAAAAGTGGTGAGCACACATAAATTATTCGTCAAATAAAAGGATCACACTTCTCCAGTTTGTTTTTGTGGTGAGCTCAGCACTTTAAATAATTCATGGTGTTTTTTAAAAGCACTTAGAAGTCATATTGATGGTGATGGATCACACAAACACATTTTATGCTGTAAGCTATTAGAAAAATGCATTAAACTTATCCAAATTTCCGAAACGACAGAAGAATTGTGTTTCGTTTGAAATGCAATATTGATTCTCAATTGATAACACCTCATAAAGGGAATTTGAATACGACCAGTTAATTGGAAAAGGATGACGTGGTTGGTTGTCCTTATTAAAGAAAGGTCCCTAAAACTAAAAATTTAGTGTAAATAATATGCTGCCTATATTATTGATGCGATTTAGGTAACAAATCGTAACGCACTCTCCGTTGACATGCTAACATTAGGCCTCGTTTAGACTTCATATTAAAGCTGCTTCAGATTTTCTGTCTATTTGTAAATTTCATTGAAATAAAAATGGCGAATAGTGAAAAGATTCAAGCAGCTGCTGCAATTATTGCTGTAAGGAAGAGGAAGATGAAAGGCATAAATACCAAATAAAACGAAAAAGGAAACTCTGGATAAACGAACCGTTAATAAAGTGAGCTTATTTTAGTATAGAGGACATAATTTTAAAAGACCTTCTAAGTGAAGGGACAAGGGTGAATATTCACAATTTTGAGGAATTGTATGTAATGGTAATAGTATTAAATTAATTTTATATAAAATAACATTGTAAGTGTTTTGCGGCCACAGGCTTTCAATGATATTGTACAACAAGATACGCCAGTGCGCGCTACAATGCGTAGGTGGTGGAAGTCTGCAATTACTGAAATCTCTTACAAAATTTTTCCAAATCTACAATTTGTACTTTTATTCCAGAGGTTATCGCTTCAATGTTGAAAGCATTGCATAGTATGCACATGTATTTTTAATATACAACTTCAGCTCTATAGTTCCTTCTACAGAAGAAAGTTAGTAATAATAATCGTTTATTGCTTGGAATTAGATGATATACATTTAATTTATAATATTAATTACACAAGTAATTAGCAATAAGAATTTAAATTTAAGATTAATAAAGAAATTGTATGGTATATCGCTACCCCGGAGTGTAGACAATGCAAGTCTACGTGTAAATGCCCATCACTGGTCATAGAAAGTTTCGGCGTTAGTATGATACCCAAGTAAGTGTATTTCCTTACAACTTCTATTTGACTACCCCAAAAATACCACATTTCTTGCTGTGGTCTAATGCCAACTCCCCTCTGGAAAATCATAATCTTTGTTTTACTCAAATTGACTAGAAGGCTCCATATTTTACAGTAATTCTCCAAGCTATTTATCATTCCCTGGAGCTTAAACAGTCTATCAGCTATCAGGACGATATCATCTGCATATAACAACATTTTAATTTCTATATCTCCTAATATGAGAGCTATATCAAGAGAATTTCCTAAATCGTTAATGAATAGGGTGAACAATAGCGGACTCAGTACGCATCCTTGTTTAACCCCATAAGCAGTTTCAAAACCTTCGGAAAGATTAATTCCGTCCCAGACCTGCGCTTTGAAGAATGCTTATCACTCTATAAGATACACCAAAGTTGAATAATTTGTGAAATAATGCACTTCGATCTACGGTATCGAATGCCTATTTAAAGTCTACGAAAAAAGCATATATTTTTCTTGTAGATAGATTGTGCTACTTTAATTATGCTTATTAAATTAAAAATGTTGTCTCAGGTTGAATAGCCGGTTCGAAAACCAGCTTGAATTTCAGAAATGATTTTTCGTTATTCAACCCAAAATGATAATCTGTTGTATAAAATAGTTACAAATATTTTTGCTATTGAATTCTTTATGAAGACAGCCCCCTTAATTTTCAAAATGTCTACAACTTGAGAAAGGTTTCACAAATCGGCGAACGTAGTTCATTAATCGATCGGGCATGAAAAATTACTTTTAATTAACAAATTTTAATTTTCCGAAAATGTCACTTATTCCATTTACCTTACAACCATCGATATCCATTAACGGAGATTAAAAGTGTGTCTGTCTGTCCATAGGATAATACGAGAACCGTTTGAAATTTACTTCATTTGTCAAATTACCTTCGAAAGTGGGCAAAATTTTTCAGTGTTGCCTTATTAAGCCTGCAATGTTTTCATATAACATCGGTTTCTCTATTCTAAAACGAAAGTTTTCCAGTTCTACAAAATTGTTTAATACAAAAGTTACTAATTTTATTTAAATGTACAATTTATTTTAACTTATTTATTTATTATTAGATACGACTAGTTTTTAAAGCTTTTTCCTTGCCATTGTTCCGGTGAAGATCAGCTGCGAATATATAAGAAAAATTTCCACAAGCTCAACGAAATTTTAGTGGATTTTATTAAGAAGTACTCTATTTTAGCAATAAAAAAGTTTGCAAGGCGGCACGAATTAAAAAAGGCTATAGGCTAAATCACTGATGAAAAAAGCAACCTGACTAGAAGCTCATGTTGGTGGTGTTTCCAATGTTCGAATATTTGTAGTTGAACTTGAGGAAAGTTTTTTCAACTGAAAATAATCAAAATACTCCTTCCGAAGAAGTGTCCGCTTCATCAGCATCTGACATAGGACAATTCAGATGCTTCATTTCGCTTCAGACTCTTTTCATCTGAGGACAAACCTCAAACATATACAAATTTGAAATAATTAATATTTTTACAACGCGTCAAAAACAAAACTAAACGGGGAAGATCACCTTAAATCTTAAATTATCCCAATTTTTGTCAATTTTCGACATGTTCAATTAAATGTTGCTTTATCCTCCAACAAAGATATATTTTATAGTAATGAGCTTCCTTTCTAACCCAGAAGCGCACTTCTCAGCGTGGAACCAAGAAACATTTACCCATCTCCGCATTAAGCGTTCACACATTTCAAAGAAAGGATTCCATACCTGGGATGAGTATTTAAAAAGCGGTTAGCCGAACGAGTTGTATAATGTTAAGGACACCTGAAGAACAGAGAATTCCTTGGACCAGCATTTAATGAATCCCAGCATGGAATTACCCCTACAAGCAGCATAATTAATATAGGAAAGAAAATCAAGCTTGGAATCAAGCTTTACGCCAAGGTTATTAATGGATTGCATGACCTCACATTCATTTGTGTTGAGTTCTTGGTGCCCGCATCAATAATAAAAAATATTTAAGTCCCTTAAGAAAAGAAGCATAATCCTTGATATCATTGATGAAGGAAAATAGCATAAATTAACACCTTCGAATACCTCAATAGCCAATTGAAAGGAAAAAATAAGAGGGTCGAAGTGACTACTCTGAGGCACCCCGGATGTGGTGAACCTTGACCGAGAACTACGAAAAAGAACTTGATAAGATCTTCCAGACAGATACGAGTGAATCCACTTCAAGAGCAACGTTGAAAATCCTAGTTTTTGTAACTTGAGCATAATAACTGAGTGCGACAATTTGTCAAAAGCTTTGCTGAAATCTGTATAAATACAGTCAGTTTGCAGCGGATCACCAAAACCGGTAATTGTGTTAGAAGTAAATTCACGTTAGTTTGTTGTAATCGATCTGCCCGATAAAAAATCATGTTGTAGCCTTGCATTGTAGAGATGACTGTGAATGAACTATAGATTCCAGCAGCTTAGGTATTTTAAACATATTTTTGATTTATTCCTTTCATTTTTGAAGTGTTAATGTCTTCCACCATTTAGATATGCAGGTCATGTACTACTAATTTTCATAAGCCGGGAAGGATACCATTTTTTATTTTTTTGTTAATAAAAAAGTCTTTTTAGTAAAACGTATTTTCACAAATTACAGACTCCTACATTACTCCTGCAGACCTCGAAAAACAGTTGGTAGTCAGTTGGTTCTATATCCGGGGAATTTGGTGGATGATCCATTATTTCCCAATTAAATTCCTTAATTTTATCTATGACTGATTTAGCCGTATGTAGTTTGGCGTTATCGCGAGGTAATATAACTTGTTTCCTATCCCCTAAATCTGGGCATTTTTTAACCAGTTCTGAGTTTAGCCTGACGAGTTGTTCAATATAGATTGTGGCATTTAGAGTTTGTTTGGGTTCTAAAAATTCGTAATAGATGATGCCAACTTTGTTCCACCAAACACACAACATGAATTTTGCCCCACGTATTCCTTCCCTTGGTGTAGGTTGTACCAGTTTACCTCTGTCAATCCGCTGCCTTTTCCTTTTAACGTTATGGTATAATGCCCATTTTTCATCCCCTGTTATTATACAATCGTGAAATGAGCATTGATTTTGACGAAAAAGTAGTGAGGCGCACACATCAATTCTCTGTTATCGATTTTCCTAGATTTGATATTTTGCCAATTTCTTGTAGATGACAATTAAAAGTCCCGTGAGATAAATTTAATTTTCATGCAATTTCGTCGACAGTTAATTGTGGCTCTGAGTTAACCAAAATTTTAAGCGATTAATTATGGAATTTCACCGGAAGACCAGAACGAGGCAAATCTTGTACACTATCTGTATCTTTATTGAATCTCTGAAACCACTTTTGTGCAGTTCTTACACTAATAAAATTTTCACCATGCACAGTATTCAATTTTTCGGCCGTTTTGATAGCGTTTTCCCCACTTTTAAAAAATAAGTATAAAATATGTTGCTTGTACTCGTCAGTGTTTTCTATATTTAGAAATGCTTCAAATCGTCTATTCTCCGCCAAAGCTACTTACAAACTGACAGTCGTTCAACTTTGTGAATTATTGCGCAATATTTGATAATATACTTGGCCTTGAAGAAACCGCACGAACTTATGGACTGATCCGATATAAGATTGTCCAATCTTTTGACCTATAGCGGGCAGTGAAATAAATAATAAATAATAATAATAATGATGATAATTTGCGGCCCCTGAATTACATTGTCTACGCAAAGCTTTACCCCGGAGTGCAACCAATGCAAATCTACGCGTGTAAATGTCCATCATTAATTTTGGGTATACTTTGTTTCCTAATAAGATTTCTGTATGTAAATTGACATTCCCTGATATTTTCTTTTTTTGTAATTATTTGCTGTCTTCACTTTTTTATTGCCCCTGCTTTGGCCACTCGTCCACTCGTATTCTTTTAAAATTTTATTTGCGAGATAACGAATATAGTCCGCGGAAAATTTTATCCTATTTTCTTTTTTCCCAGTACTAATAATTTTAGATTAATATGTTTTTGCAACTATACTCATTTTATAAAACAGAAAACAGGGAAAAACATCAATAACCAACCTGTTAGTTGTGTTGAACCGATATATCTCAATCAGTATACAGACAACCGCTTTTAATTTCCTCCTCGAAATTACTCAGAATAAATCTAAACTTTAAATCCTTACAAAGGAACCTCTTAATTTCAATCTAAGATTGTGCCAACAGTTTGCCCTGTCTTGTCATTTGAAACGTCTTCGTGTCTACTTTAAGCAGCTGTACAGTATGTTTTTGGAGATAAATTCGGTAATTTCACAAGCAGTAAAGAGGAATTATCACAGAATCGACACTTTGTTGCCTTACCTAGGGACATTTTCGCACCTTGACATTTTTATGAATTCGGGACACGCAACGCCCTTTAATTTCTTACTCCATCCATGTGAAAGTTATGGCTTCTGGTGGTGTATCTACGTAAGTTTATCTGGATAATTGTTGTGTAATTGCGCGCAATAATGGTTTCATTCATTTCCTTCCACAGTTTCCTCCCTGAATTTTCGACTACCATCACCCGTTGTTTGGTGCTCTGAGGGTAATCTTTCTCGCTCATCTTTACCTGGATGCGAAGGACTGAGCGCTCGTTTTAATTTCCTCTCGAGGCGAGGGCTGGAATCTTTTAATTTTCTTCTCGAACCGTTGCTCACTATACATTAAGGACTGAATATTTCAAGATAACGGGATATAGACAAGGCTCTCAGGGAGAAATTACGTAATTGCAAGTGGTATTGCTAGAGTAATAGGGTGGGACAGTCGGAATTAATGCGCCTTAATGAGGCGCAGAATTAGAGCAAGAAATGGAATTTTGTAATTCATTACTACTTGAACTCTGCAGTTTTGTTCAGGAATTACATGTGGGTTGAACACATGCTAATGCCATCGGAAATTTATGGGGCCTAAAGTTATTTTATATATTAAAACGTGGAGCTGGAGCGTCAATGCTCTTTTCTGTTGTTCTAGATGCTTATTGTGAATATATAATTCGAGTTAATTACTCTAGCCGCCATCTTAACATAGAACTCCTGGCAGTCTATTGAAAATTATATACATATATATGTGGGATTTTGAAGTTTTAAATAAAACTAGAACGAGTTCGAACTAGAAATTCAATGTATTGTAATCCAATTAACACTTGAAATGAACTAATTTTAACAGCACTAATATGAACAAAACAATATTAAGCAAACTGTGATATTTACGCTCTATCTGTGATAATTACGCTCTATCTGTGATATTTTACGAAACTTTACTTATTTAATTATTTATTATTAAACTTCCACTTGATGCAACTGTAGTTTCCACTTCCACTGATCTGTTTTCTTCCACCACCTAAAACCAACTCTGCCCTCAACTTTACTTGCCAAGAAAAGGTCTATTCGCACTCAAAAATTACAGCTAAGCTCTCAATATACGCAATGCAGAGTATACCGCACGAAAAATTCTAAAAACTGTTCTATTGAAATTTACATGACAAAATTACTGCTGTCTACCACTACTGCTATTCCAAAAAATTTTTGTTTTAACACCACATATATATATAGATTGCCTTAATAGCCGCCTACCTCTGTGCTTTTTTACTTTGTATTTATTGCTGACAACAGATTAGATAAATAATGTAGTACTACAAGCACAAAGAATAAATAATTTTCTTAAAGGACCGACACAGTGCGGAGAAAGAAAAATTCAACTGCAGCTTTTAATGAAACACTTTGATTTGTGGCCCAAATTACATTCAGAACTTCAGACGTCAGGAGGCAAACTTCAAACCGCAAATTCAAATTAGAACATATGGAAAACCCCGTCGAAAATCACATTCATAGCGGCAACCTTCATCTTGAAGACAATTGCAATTGTCGCCGCCTCTAAAACTAGAAAAATTCCTAATTATGAAGCTGCAGCTGCACTGCTGCCAACAGAAGTGTTATATATTTTTCCCAAACGAAGTTCTAAAAGGGAAAAGGGTCTGGGATTTCATCAAAATATTTCAAAACGCAATAAGCAATTTCATCAGATCATTCAATATTTGCAGAACGAAATAAATATTGCGTTCACTAAAATATTGTTTTTCGTCCCTGGACGTATTGCGTTGTTTCATCTTTAAAAATTAATGTGTTTATCAAAAACAATTTGCGCCTCCTCAAAATATTTAAACATTTATGTTTACACGATCCTGATTTATTATTCGATACAATTCTGGGTCTCTGTGGAAATCAAATGGGAACCATAGTAGCATCATAATGTAAACAATCACAATTGGACGGTAATAAAAACCAATCTCAGTTGACGAACTGCTTATCAAAATGAATCTTTGGATCAAAATTATTTACTTTTTTACTTGGATCGTCCACACCTGCATTTTTACCGACACTGCATTTCTGCAGATGTCCTAGAGATCCCGGACAAAGAGTCATGTTGACCCTGAGCAACCCTACCCAGTAGCATAGCGAAGTTGTTTACTCCACAATATAAATATAGAGCACAGAGCCATCTGATGTACAATTTTCCGAATATAGTTTTCAAAATTAGTCCTTTGAATAGAGATTTTGATTTGAAAGGTGATTATTGAACTAAGAACCAAGTAAGAAAGAAAGAAAGAAGTATATATATATATATGGGACGATCCGCGTCAACCGGATCAGAGCTGCGACCAAAATTAGAAGCAACCAAAAAAAATCGACCAAGGGCTCATTTTAAAGCTTAAAGCGTCTACTTTCAAATGCCGAGTGCGCCTTTGAAAAATCCAATATGGCGGCCGGAAGCCGGAGACAAATCGAGTGTCCAGCAAAAATAACTTGTAAAAATAAAATTTCGCAACCGATAGGGTCGTTTTTTGGCTCAAACTGTAGCTGAAAGACGCCTCTGAAAAGTTGGTGTGGTAGATTGACAAAATCAAAAATGGCGGACCCAATATAGCAGTCGAAAATTCAATATGGTGTCGAATGTTTCAAAATCAACCGATTTGCACCAAATTTGGTATACGGTGGTTTTTGGAGTCCCTGAATCTCCCTGAGTCCCTGAGTCACGAATCTGAAGTCGGATTTGCGACATTCAAGATGGCGGACCCAACATGGCGGAAGAATTTTTTGAAAATCAACCGATTTGCACCATATTTGGTGTATGGGGGTTTTGGGGGTCGCGATCAGCGACAGAACAGAGGTATACCGAATAAGTGTTTGAGATTTGAAAAGAGATATATATATGTCACCGATGCAGAAGTGACCAATAATTTTAACTAACAATTTTGTGTTTTTTCTTTAAATATAGGAAAAAAAAACACAGACACTGTCTTCCAGTGTGGATTTCTCCAACTTCGGAGAAGCGTTCGGACAACTAAAATGGAGCTGGAAGAGAAGAAAAATAACTTTTGAGCTCGGTCTGATCGTAATACGGGTCACTATTTACACGCACAGCAATGCCATATGCGCCATTCACTTTACTTTTGGGTCTCATCTCATTTGTGTACGGAACCATTGACAGTGGGGAATCGATGTTGTTATTGAGGGAGCAGGTCAAGGGAGAAGCACCATCTACAAGACCGTTTTCTTTCCACCTCCCAGACAATGAGGAGGAGCACCGTCCTCAATGTCCACTCAAAAGAATTCAAACGTAACCCAAAGTCAATAGATTATTTTTATAGTAATAATATCACATAAACAGATGTGCAGATGGCATTAGTCGTGTGGTTATTTATACATTTAATTAAAATTGTCATTAGACTCCACAATCTACTAGAACTACACTACACCAGCCCCGGCTCAGTGAAAAACACTCACCAATTTCCAAATCACTATCATAATTTTTAATGATACTTATAATCACTACTTGTTCACTGTTCAAGAAGAACTGACTACCAATGACTTGGGATTCAGGGATGCACAGAACTCTTAGTTTACCTCTTTATTTATTTACTTTTAAATAAGTATACATACCTTGCGCATTCCTTTCCCTTTGTCTGGCTTCTTTTGTTTTTGCAATCATATTTCCCTCAATCCCTTTTTCTACGCACTTACTATCAAGATCAGTTTTCACCCATGCCTACTTATTATACTTTTCCTACTGACCCTTCCAGGGTCAGCGATATCTTGATAAGATGATGAGTCGTCTTCCGGACTTGGTTGTAGGTTTGTCAGACGATGTTGTAAGGGGCCTGCCTGCTATACATTTAGGAATATTTACTTTTGGTAAAATTGCCTGATCCTGATTTGTTCGAATTGTTGGCTTCAGTTTGTCTGTTGATATACTCTTGTGATGTTCATAATGTGAAATATGTATTTAGCTGCCCTTGATACAACTAA
The DNA here is from genome assembly GCA_006980735.1 of Dasypogon diadema. Lineage (NCBI taxonomy): Eukaryota > Metazoa > Arthropoda > Insecta > Diptera > Asilidae > Dasypogon > Dasypogon diadema. The sequence continues at coordinate 13,001 of QYTT01085290.1, read as the reverse complement.
GTAAGGGCAATCGAAAGTCGTTTGACTGTATCATTATGGACGAAGTCATGTGTGCAATCCATTGTGAGTTGAGCAAGGCTTTACGTAATTTTAATTTTAAATTCCTTCGAAGGAGAACGTTTTTTTCTTTTGCACTGACCGAATAGCCCACAAATTTCAGTTGGATACAAAATGATTTTTATACCTAATATCCGCATGTCTTATCTTTCATATGAGCCAAACAATAGCAATAAATTATTCCGTTATTACAGTGAAACTTATATAGCGAAAGTAGCGAGTCAGAAAAGTTTTGTAACGAATTTCAAATGTAACTCTAGAGCGATAGTCGGGCAATTAACAAGGTTAAACAGCAAATGGCGTGGTCAGTATTAAGATGAAATTAAGATGAAAACCGATTGTTAGCAGTAAAATGCGGATTTCTAGATGATTATTATATATATATATTATATTAATTTCAAATTTCTATATTATATTGCGGCATATTTGAAGTACATTTTAAAATTTTTACAGCAAAAAATATCGAATAGATTCGCCACAAGGTAGACGTAACTCCCGGTGGAATTAACAATTAGCGTGCAAGCTAGCACTGGATGCAGTGATTTAAGCCAGATGATTAAAAACACGAAATTTCAAAAATATTGGAAATGGCCTAGCTTTAAATACAAACAAATGTTGATTTTTCGGCTTTATTTGTTACTTTTCTTTTGCTGAAATAATTAATTTAATTGATAAAGTTAAAGAAAACTTGAGGTTTACCGACAAGAAAAAATAGTATTCTAAAAAGACTGGAAATTTAAAATCTCTTTTCGATAAAAATAGGTTTAAACTTTTAGGTACAGAAAATTTATATTTATGAGCTATAGTACTTACGGCTGTTCAAAGCCAATCAGCCATTCCTTGGCCTTCCGTTTAGAAAATGTATATATATATAAAAGCAAGTACCCTTTATTACCGTTACCCTTTATTTTGCAAGTACAATACTCGTCAATATAATTGCCTCAACCACTTGTATCGACATACATATATCACCACATCCTTTGCAAGAATTGAACGAACGCTCGTAGGGGAGAAAATCTGCAGACGTGCGTCTCAGCCCGCTTGACCACCGCCGTGGGGAAGAACTCCATTGACCGTTAGTTTGTGCATTGATCTAAATCTGCTTCCCTATTTATGTCAAAAACGTATCAAGCAGCTCTCTTTCTACTTCTCGAAAGCAACTGATCTTCGCTCTAAAACAGCGGACTGATTTGAAGCGTTAAAGGTTTGATTGCGGTCGATGCCTCCATTTCCGCTTCCTACTTATCTTTCTTCTTCCTACTTATCTTCAAGTCTTGTGGCCCACATAATAGTCCACTTTGGCTGAATCATTCTTCAAGGCATGCTAAGAACTTATAAACTAGTTTGCAAGAGGTTTTCCAACTTCATGAGCGATGTTGACTATGAGTTTTACTGCTCACTACATTTCTGTTTGACGTTACTGAGTTGGAGTCCTCTTCAAGCCTTTTTTTGAACACCAAAAACTTTACTTACGAGAATCTAAGAGTTTTTTGAATTTTATCAAACTGAAGTGCAAATTTGATGGATAGCCCTCCTCGTAAAGCTTCAGCGATTTCCGTAATACTGGTTCCAAGGGTCTCACCATTTTGATAATGCTTTCGCCGACTTTTCTAAAATTTATGTTTTTTTTTGACAAAGCTTTACTTTCCAGGCGCATCCAAAATAAGGAATTATTCCTTGACTTACAGTGGGAATAAGAATGATCAACTCGGTTGCAAAAGATGCACTTTCTAACAGGGGTAACTTGTTCTTGTTTGATTTTATTTTTTTCAATTATCCTTTGATTGTATATTACTAGCATTAACATGAAGCTCTGAAAACCATTTGAAAATAACAGGGCTACCATAGCCTATGCCTGCAGTTGGCCTCTTGTACTCCGCACTAGTCATAGTTCCTCCATCAGTCCCACTATTTCCAGAAGGAGCAGTATCTTTTTGAAGCAGATGTTTTCGAAGTGTGCAGGCCTCATCAGATGTGCCCCAAACAGCTGAAATCGACACTGTGTAACCGCCTCGCATTCGTATAGAATGTGCTCCGACGTTTCATCCTCTTCGAGACAAAGTCTACATACCGCGGTGGTTTCAATCCGATTAAGGTGCTTTCCAAGTTTGCAGTTCCATGTAAGGACTCCTACAACGACTCTTATTTGATTCTTTGACAGTTGTAGTAATTTCAAAGTTCTTTTTTGGAAGGGGTTTTGATAAATTTTTTAGTTTGCTTCGAGCCCCTTTTCAATGCCCACTTCTGCTCTATCTGATTATAGACCCAGGTATTGAGGGCGTATTTAGCGGTTCTATAAGAGACACCGCAAAAAGGTTCTGGTCCAATGAGTGGACCTCTGTTGGCCAGCCTATCTGCTTTTTGGTTACCCTCAAAGCCTGAATGTCCCGGTATCCATTGTACCGTTAGGTGGTTCCGTGCTAGCCATCACTTCATGCTTCAGCTTGATTTATGGGGAGGATATGGCTTTAAGTGCAGCCTAGCTATCTGGGTAGATATATATTACTTAAATGAGAAGAAAATCAAAGAGAATTAGGAAAAGTGTTGCCGTTTGGTGAATTCCACTGGATAGAGAAACCGAACTTCTTGCAATCTCAAGTGTTATTTCGTGGGATTTATACCGCGAATTGCATTTGATTTGTTTGTGATTAGTCCATTACATATTGATATAGATAGTGGTGATGTATGTACCTTAGTTCTTGTACTAATTAAAACAACAAATTACGCTCTTTTTTATATTTTCTTTATTAATATAGAGAACTTCGTGTGAGTACAAAACAAATCAGTCTCAATTCCTAAATATCTTTTAAGAATTAAAATTACTTCCTATACAAAAATTCATGTTCAAAAAAGGTTGCTTTATCTAAATAATTTTTTGTGTGTTATTACATAGTTTGCCAATTCATGATTTCTAAATATTTCTAATATATCGATATTCCTTTTAATTAAAAGTTGCCTAAAATTTAATTTTTATATGATATATTTGGTGCAATTTGGTTATTTTTACTTTGTTTTTTTTTTTCTTAAAGGTATTGCCTAAGCTCAGTGGAAAATCCTATGACGCACATAGCACAGCTTGTGGCTTTGCAAAGCACAGTTTGTCACGCCAACAGAGGAGAAAATCTGCAGACGTGCGCCTCAGCCCGTTCGGTGGTGTATATTGTGAACAATATTACACAATACGCAATAATATGTTGGTGAAAATGAAGAGGATAAGCTTGATTTTTAAAGGGTTTCATTTAGTTTGCTTTGTTTGTGTCTTGTATGGGTCAAATCTAGTAATTGAATTTTTACTCCCTTCCTGTTGACTGATTGATCCGAAATTTGGAACATACCTTTACTTCTGATGACAATACAATTATGTATATTTAGTATTATTGTAAATCCAAGATGGCCGCCCCACAAAATGGCGGATTACATTTTCTTTCAACCCTCTCAATATGGGTATTAAATGAAAGGGCTTGACTAATTGAATACAGTACACAATGAAAAAATTCCAAATCCAAGATGGCCGCCACCACAAAACGGCATCTTACTTTTTTTCAATTCCCTCAAAATGGGTATCAAATGAAAGGGCTTGACAAATAGAACTCAGTACACTTTAGAAAAGAATTCCTAATCAAAAATGGCATCCAAAACAAAATGGCGGATCATAGAGTATAAACAGTCAATACATTGAAACTGAAATCTAGGCATCTAATCAAAACAAAGGATTTTGTCAAAACCTTCGAAACTACAAGCCATGAACTGACCTTGAGCACTAATATATGAACTGTTTTTTATGAACGCTTCAAGATAGCAGTACATGGGCTGACGAAGTATATAAGCCCAATTTCCCGTATCTTAAAGCATTCATAAAAAAGAGTTCAATGTTCTCGCTCTTCTTCTTGTGCATGGCTTGTAGTTTCGAAGGTTTTGACTTTGTCAACTTAATTGTGATTCAAGCATGAATGCCGCATCCAAGTCAAGATTTCGTATCGAGGACTGTCTGGCGTTAGTGTGGCGAAAAGTGATACGTCGTTAGCGGTACACCACCCAAGTTAAGATACAAGGTTAAAGAGCGCCGAGGACTGTATGGTATTAGGGTGAATAAAAATTATATGTCGTTAGCGTTTTCCCCTCAAGACTTGGGCACATCATGTTGTATAAAAGCCTTGCCGTTATAATGTCTATTACTCAAATGGTAAAAAAATGGTAAATGGTACAAAATGGTAAAAAAATAACAAAACAAAAACAAGCAAAAATAGAACAGAAACTGAAACACAACGAAAAAGGAGGCTTCAAAAAGCGAAAGAAAAGTATAGATTGAAACGTGCTAAAGAAAGTGAAAGTGAAACTCATGGTCGACTACAGAAACGAAGAGAGCGGTCAACATCAGAACTCCCTCAACAATAACGTGAGAACCGAAGGGAGCAGTGAACTGCATCGGCATAAACTGCTGGCAACACTGCCGTGTACAGTTGACTACAATACGTGGTTCCATTTTACATTGATTCTTATGGGAATATGAAAAGTTATTTTATTTAATTCGCCTTGTCGCCAAAAATATAAGGCCTATGAAAGAAAGTAAGACACTGTCTACGTGTGCGCTGACCAACATATGAGCGAATCAAATTTTCAAGTTCATCGCTTAACTTGGTATGAATGTTGCGAAACGAATCAAATCCATGCATTGTATACTTATCGGCGGCAACCCCAAGTATGTTACATTTCAGTTACTTCCCATACAAATAAAACATTGTGACGTCATGAAAAGTGGATTCTTTTCTGTCTCTTTTGATTTAATAGATCCCTAAAAGTAACTAAATTAAATTTTGAAGTGAAATACACTTCGAAGAACTCTTGAAAAACGTCCACATGAATAGAAAATTGTTTTCTAGATGAAAAGAAAGTGTTTCGATCACAGTAAGTCATCTCGATCATCATCAGTGTGAGTTACTGGATTGAGGTAGGGCAGTTCAGTTGCAGTTCCGTTACCAGCACCATTAAGAACCCTGTTCTAGTTCATAGTAAGTTATCGGGAAATAAATGTGTTATTATCGTACATGACCAAAGGTGTTTTATTGGAGCAAGTTGAAGACATGCAACGAAGGAACACGACATTCTCATGAAAATTGATCATGATCAGGCAATTTGATTTATGTACAACTCTGGCGCCATATTGTAGAAAAAGAATGATCCTTTTAAGTGAGTGCTTAATCACTCCCCTACTCCCCTTTGTTTAGGAGCTAAGAATTTTTAAAATCAAAATACCCTTTTTACCCTTTTCTACATAAATATACAAATCGCCGTAGTCATACCTATTTTGTATTCCTTACTATGAAATAAAATGGGAAGCGTATATTTTTTGAATAATTTATCAAAGAATTATTAAACTTAACTGCAATATTTGATGCATAATTTTGCATGCCAATTGAAGAGAACTTACTCCGACGAGACACACAAAAAGTAGAAATAAGCACACCGTTTGATTAAGAGTAATCAATTTTAATGATGTAGTACCAATTCGCGCACGAACTTGTACAAATTAGAAACGTGAAAAAACGTAAACGGATAGAATATGCGTCCATTCAGAGTCAAGCCGACCAAACGACTCCTGCATTCCACTCACAAATAATTCTCATTGATAAATGGAATTTGATTAATGTTTCGTGACGTCACTCTTGATAATTGGAGCTTGAATCTTTGTCAGAGGAAGAATATACATTGTTTTAGTAGGATTCCAATTGGAAGCGAGCAAAAGATACGTGAATGTTTTTGTGGAATGTTTAATGTAAGAAAATCACGCATGTTAGTGTTCATTTGAGCACTTAAATTTACGTCACTTATTGCGAAATCGTCACCACTGAAAAGTTCTGCAAACAAAATATTCAAAGTGACGTTACAAAATGGCGATTCAATGTAAAAACCTGGCAACCCTTGTAATATGTAAATCGTGGAAATTGAGCTCGCTCAAGTTTTCGGTTTTTTTTTATTATTCTCAAATGGCTTTATATGTGCCAAATGTGCGAAAATATATAAATCCCAGTTAAAGTGTCACATTTTGTATGGAAAAGTTATACAACTAGCGCCATATAGTGAAGTTATTTAGTTGAAATATCTGTATTGCCCCCTTGGGTTTAATAAAATGTCAAAGTAATTATTTTATATGCCAACGAGCAGAAAAATTTCTGTTTATTTGAATCTGTTAAAACAGCTGCGACATATCGTAAGCACATGAATAGGGCCTGTCTACCAAAAGTTTACATTGTCTACCAAAAGTTTACATTGTCTACGTAAACTATGCATTATCTAGATTGTCTACGCATTATCTACATTGTCTACCCCGGAGTGTAGGTAATGCAAATCTACGTGTAAATGCAAAAAATTGAGGCATGCTCCAAAAAACTTCATACTGCCTCTGTCCCATAATAGTTGTCACATTTGCAATTTTTTTTTTAATTATTGGCAATTCTGATCTAATACCGCAGTTAACTGTGCTAGAATGAATTTCGCGTAGTACTACCTTAAATCTGATCAAAATTGTAATTTAGTTGTCGTTTGTATATTAGAGTTTTTTCAGTGCACCTGCTGTCATTTTAAAACATTGTGTGAAATGTTAACAATAAGTAAGTTGTTAAGTGCAATAAAGAAAAAACCAGAAATGAATAATATTACTCGAGATGCGGTTCTCCAGTTTTTGCTACAAAATTGTGAAAATGATAAACTGCAACATGGTGCTATCACTGCCGCCTCAACAAAATTTGAACTACATCGCCGTACAATTTCACGATTATGGAACCAAGCTAAATGTTCAAAATTATCTGGTTATTTATGCTATAATGTTGACTCTTTGCAAACAGGAAAGTGTGGAAGAAAAAAGAAAGATTATTCGAGAAACTTGGAAAGATTGAAAGATATTCCGTTAAATAAAAGAGGTATACTTAGAAGCGTATCGTCTGCAATAAACGTACCAAAAATTACATTGCATCGAATTCTAAAAGAAGGAAAAACCTTCAAGCGAATTTCTTCTGCATTAAAACCAGCCCTAACTGAGCAAAACAAACTTGGAGACTGCGTTTTTGTCTTCAAGCGATTTCTGACTAAGATAATGATCATGGCAACAGTAGCAAGGCCAGGATGGGATCCACATAAAAAGCAGTATTTTGATGGAAAATTGGCAGTATGGCCATTTGTTCATACGGAGCTTGACAAAAGAAATTCAAGAAACCGCCAGAAGGGAACACCTATCACCAAGCCAGTTGAATCAGTTAACAAAGAGGAAATCAAAAAAATGATTATTGAAAAAGTTATGCTATTAGCATAGTTATGATATTAGCATTATAATATTTTTCTTTTTTTTGGGACAATATTACAAAATATTAAAATTATTGTTTTTCATAAAAAATTGCGTACTCAAGAGGCCCGCTGGTTTAATCCCAGCTCCAACGCGCTGTGTTTTTTTATGCTAATCTCTGGTATATTTCTTAGAATTAAAATTCATCAAATTTCTCTTTTAAACTGCTAAAGCACTGCTTACGATTTGATTTACATAAAAAGAAGTCACCCACAGTTAAATCTGGTGGTTTAATGGTGGGGAAGTGAATTGTTACTGTGCCATAATTTTTCCATTTTTTAGCATTAACCTTTCGTCCAGAAACAAGGAAAACAAACAACACTGATTTATTTGCACTCTACTCATGATTTATTTTGCTTTCTTCGGACGACGTGATGAGTTTGGAATTACCTATTTCAACTGCGAATAATCAGGACTTGAAAATGAAATTTCTTGTGGAGAAAAAAAGGTGATACGTCAGCTATGAAAAAAATGCATAAGGAGCAATTTTCCGAGATCAAAGCTGTTCCCTCTACAAGTGTATCAGCTTGGTCACAAAAAAAGAGTAGAATTAATCAACCTTAACAGGATGCTTGGAAATAAAATTATTTTGAGATCGCAAGAATACCATTATTTGATAAAATAAAAAATAATCCCAACCGAAAATACTTCCACTTGATCGTGACAGTGGGGCCAAAATGGTGGAAGGTGTTTGTTTCTGGGTATGTTTCTGTTAGATGCTTTATTTATCCATCACTCAGCCTGAAGTGATGAAGATGATATTAGCTGCTCTGACGAATTGTTACACTTTTTAATCATTCGAGGTTGGTTCAAGAGAAACTGACGACGATAGAAAAATAATTGAATTTACCATAATATCAGGTATTCCATTTTTGCAACAGCGTTTGTTAGAACGGAACGACCTATTTGTTTGTACATCACTAAGCACGAAGCAGTAAGTAATTTGACAATCTATCAGTGACATCTAATTGTAACTAGGAGACCGCTGTGCAATTGCACAAATTGAAGGTAATGTAAGCCTAATCCTCCCATGCAAGGAAGCAATAAAAAGATACTTGCAAAATATTTTACCATGCAGAATAATGAAATTAAAAAAGTTCCAATAAATCCATGTATTGCATACTTATCGAACTTAACACCAAAGTTACCCAGGAACGCAACCCCAAAGTAATGAACACAACCCTGAACTGATGCGGATCGGTGTTGCCATTATAAAATTTCAAGAAAAGCTCGATGAAACTCCATATAAAAAAGTGGCTGAAATACGGAACCGGGAGCTTTCTTTGTATAATTAATATATATAGATAAATAGGGAAAATAGCCAATTCTGATATTTCATGTAGCTGGCAAGTAATGCCACCAAATGGTTCTCTTGAAAGGTGTAAACAAGCATTAAAATGTTGCTACCACTGGCGATTCTCATCATCTCGATGTTTTAAAGAAGTGGCGAAAGACAACAGCCAAAATGGGGTTCCAAAAAAGTGGTACTGCCAACGAGCTTGATTATTATTTTAAAACAGTTCGGACAGATCAAAATAGCGATCCTTGATCTGCTAATGCGCAACAAGACCTAATTTTGTCAAGGTTTATCTTTCATCTCCATACTCCATGTAGCAGTGTCTGAAGCTGGCATCGTGCACGAAAAAAAACGGATGATAACAAAAAAGAAAACTGGGCTTGTTCCTGTTAGAATTACCTTTGACAAAGGTTATTTTTGTGGAACTAGCTTACTTTGTTTTCTGGGTAACTTGGTACGACGGTTATCCGTTGAATCTCTGATTGTTACAAACGACTTTCCAACCATGCCAAATACTTATGTGATTTTTAATCTTCGATTTCCACGAATAATTCTTTGAATTTCAAAGATACTTTCTTTAGTTTTGCTGGCAGAGGCATATCCCGACTTAGCATTGGGATATTCAACAATTTTTAAAGCGCAAATATCATTCATAACGATGAGTTAAGCTTATTATCTGGTAAAATTGGCGAAAATTATAAAAGTTTCATGTGTTGTTTTCCCAGTTTTAGACAAAACTTAATAGTTCACTTACTGTTCGAATTTGCTTACGGAACAGATATGGATTCAAGGACCACAAAAACCAACGATGCCTTTAAGAGGATGATTATGGCTTCTAATAAGGAAATAATTGCCGCTAAAGTGTCTTCAGAACTAAATTTACTTTTTCGTAATCTCATTTTTTTGTTTTATTAAGGAAACTGAACAGTTCAGTGGAGTTGCCGGTGCACATTCTGCAATTTATATTCTGCAGGGATTGTAGTTTGTTCCACATTCGTAGAGTTCTACTTAAGAAGAATTCACGGCACATCACTCTTCTGCTACGCCTTGTCTCGAGGACGAAAGAGTGAAGACGGCTCGAAACGCGGGTATCATGCATAGAGATTGATCTATGTAGTAGGAGCTAGTGCTGGGCGATGATCATCGATGTTTCCTTCTGGATGTTCGATATTTTTGCATCGATGTCGGACGAACTCCAACATCGTTAACATCGATGTTATCTTTCGATGTTGGCGCACTCATGCAGAAAATATGTAGGATCAGAAACATCCATACTAAAGTAGGAATTGTAACTTGAGCTCTCTTACTCAGTTTGCTCAATGTATATGTATGTTGGTAGGTTGAAGAGAGAATTTTTTTTGTAACTTTCCTTCTATTCTGTTCTGATTCGTCGGCCATTAAAGTCACTTTATTTGAACTGCGTGTTTTCTTTGCATCTGCTCAACAGGTTATGGGCCCAGAATAAACAATTAAAAAACGAAATTATTATCGCAGGAGGTCATAAAGTTTTTTCTAGTAAAAGAAAGCGTTGTGTTTATGTTCGGTTGGATTAAGTTAGTATCGAACTGCGCTGGCACGTGGCTTATTGGTGTACAGTTTCATTATACGGTAAAATTGGGTAAAATTTGGAATTTGTCGGATACAAGTTAAAGAAAACGGCAACATGGAAAGTAATGATTTGATGAAAATTGATAAATTGCTTAATGCAAGTCAATGGGCTACATGGAAGTTCCAAATGCGAATAATCCTAAGTGCTAGTGAATTGTTTGGTATAGTGGATGGAACCGTACCTAAACCAGGAGATGTGACCAAAGTGCCGGAGTGGACAAAAAATGATAATAAGGCTCAAAGGATTATTGCTACAGCGATTGGGCAGCAGCCGTTACTTCACATCATGAATTGCAAAAGTTCACATGAAATGTGGGTGAGGTTATCGAGCATCTATGAGCAAAAGTCAAAGGCTAGCATTCATCTGTTGCAACAGCGGTTTTATAGTATGGTGAAAGATCCTCAAGATAGCATGGCAAGCTACATTTCTAAATTAGAAGAAGTAGGACAGCAGCTAAAGGACCTCGGAGAGCCAATTTCGGACTCTATGATGGTGACAAAGGTATTAATGACTTTGCCACAGGAATATAACCATTTCTATAGCGCATGGGAGTCAACAGCAGTTGGAGAACGAACACTAGGAAAACTTATGGCGAGACTAATGGCAGAGGAAAGTCGACTTTCATTACAGGAAGCAGGAGAAGCGAGCAGGGACGCACTGTTTGCAAAAAAGGGAAAAAAAACGAACACTTTTACAGTCAAGCAAACAAAGCCGGGAAAATGTTTTATATGCCATTGGAAAGGTCATTGGAAAAAAGAGTGTCCGGTAAAAAGGGTTAAGAAGTCCAAGAATATTAATGAAAGCAACAAGCAAGACACTAGCAATGCGTTGATAGTCGACGCAATGGCATCGATAGAAGAGGATAGTGAATGGTATTATGATACAGGCGCAAGCGACCACATGTCCAACAGGCGCGAGTGGTTTAGTAGCTATCAGCAGTTTGATAAACCAGTACAAGTATGTAGGGCACTAGGTCTCGAAATCAGCAAAAGCAATGACGTCCACTTGATCGGCCTTTATTTTAAAAACTGTCTGGTCTTGTACAAACTCTCAGAACGAGGCTATCCACAGAACCAATCTCGATAGCGGTATCCACCTAACACAAGCATTTGGATAGTGTAAAGTTTCCAAAATAGAGAGTACTGACTGTTATTTTTAAATATTTATCGATAGTGGTTGCAACCACTACAAGTACGTGTTGGAAGTGGAGAGAAAATCATGGCATATGGAAAAGGCGAAATAAATGTGAAAGTGTTTGACGGGAAACAGTAGGAGCAAAAATACTTGAGTGATGTGTTGTTCGTACCAGAAATTCATCTGAACTTGTATTCGGGCGTGAAAGCAATGGACAAGGGATACACTTTCGAATCGAACAAAAAAATGTGCAAGTTGATAAAAGATGGTAAAACAGTAGTGATAGGAGTGAGAGACAGTAAGCTATTCCGGATGATGTTTCAAGTGAATCATCTAACAACAAATGCAAAAAAAGAAACGGGATATCTAGCGTCGCGGTCATTATCATCATCGTGCAAATCGATTAGAACTTGGCATGAACGTCTCGGTCACCAGTCAGTTGCTCATGTGAGACAAACACTCCGATCATTGAATATTGATTTTAGAGATGAAAAGGATTTCTGGTGTGAACCTTGCTTGTATGGAAAGCAACATCGCTTCAGTTTTCCAGCTAGCGACACAAAAACGGTTGCATGTGGTGAAGTCGTACATGTAGATCTCTGTGGACCGATGGAAGTGAAATCAATTGGAGGCGCGTTGTACTTTCTTTTGTTTAAAGACGATTATTCTCATTATCGTTTTGTTTATTTTTTGAAGAATAAATCTGAGGTGCCGGATTGCATCGGTCGTGTGTTGGCAGAAATTTCGAGAAGCACTGGACATAAGGTGAAAGTAGTGCGAAGTGATCATGGGACAGAAAACATAAATAAAAGTGTGGAACAAGTATTATGTAAGGAGGGCATTCGTCATCAAAAAAGTGTCCCATACTGTCCGCAGCAAAACGGAAAGATAGAACGAGAAAACAGAACGGTAGTTGAGTCAGCGAGAAGCATGCTGTACGGGTGTCACCTTGAAAAAAGATTTTGGGCGGAATCTGTCAATTCAGCGGTTTACATACTAAATCGAACAGGAAAAAGCTCCATAGCAGGTAAAACTCCTTTTGAGTTATGGTTTGGGAAAACACCCAATATTGAACATCTAAGAGTGTTTGGTTCTGAAGTTTTTGTGCATATTCCCAAAGAAAAAAGACAAAAGTGGGATGCGAAATCCGAGAAATGTGTTTTCGTCGGATATGATGAAAATGTGAAGGGCTATCGAGTGTGGAGTCAAAAGCAGAGCAAGGTATACATGACACGAGATGCTGTCTTCAGGTCACCTGTACAAGATAAAGCTTGTGTGTTAGAAATTAGTGACGCAACCAAACATCATGAAGAACATGAAATGTGTGATGCTGGAAGGATCGAAAATACAGATGGTGCAAATGTAAACAAGTGTGACCAGTCAACTGTAGAAACTTCGCAGGGTGATGATAACTTAGAAGCTGATGTGTCAGACGATTCGTCAGACAAAGGACTGCATCCTGATCAAGGGGAGTACAATGGTGATGGTGAAGTTGTATCACTTAGGCGAAGTACGAGAGCACGCAAACCGCCGGTAAAATATGTTTATTCTTCAGAAAACTGCCATGC